>JAUMHR010000045.1:13457270-13467835 GCA_032361145.1 Enteromius fasciolatus
TTAAAGGATTAAAATAGTAATAAATGACTAATCTTAAAACCTGTCAACAAACATCAATGTTGTGACAGAAAGACTCAAAAGATCCGGACCTCTTCAGCTCCTCCTCCAGGTCCTTCACTCTCTGGTCCACTTTGCTCTTGGACTGTTTCACTGTTTCCAGCTCTTCCCGGAGAACTTCCTGCTCGCTCGACAGCTCGTCCACTTTAGCAATCAGGTCATTCTTCACTATATTCAGGGCATTCCTACAGACATTAAATGACTCCATTAGAGCACGAAGACACACACGGGCAAATAAGCACACATCTGTCTGTCTTTCTCTCTTACTTGGTCTCCAGTAGCTGTTTGTTCTCTGTTAGTAGATTTTCCACCTCTTTCCCCATACCTGTGGGATATACAGTGTTAGTTGGAGTAAAGACCACCATGAAATCTTTCAAAATCTCAGAAAAACACACTAAGGGACAGCTGATTGAAAACTACGATTGTTTGAAATTACACCACAATCACAAAGAGTTACAGCACTTCAGTTGCTATTCAATCACAAGTCAGTGAAATCTCCTCTTTATCGTGACACTGAACAATGACCTTTAAGACATCTAAAGGGGTATAATCACAGTCTAACTAAATAAGTAAACTGTACAACACCCAAACTGACTTGATTTAATATGATTCATATGAGCCGTAAAGCCATGCACACGAAAGCACAGCACTGAGCAGCCGGAGTTAACAGGATTAGAAGAGCAGAAGCACAGGAGAACATCTCACCAAAGCATAGCTACAAATAAGGAGCGTATCACAATGTCCTACTCAAAATAACATGAGGGGGGGAAAAGGAGGCTGTGAGCCTTACCAAAGAAATCATCCCGGACTGAAACAGAGAGCCGAATAGGAAACAGAAGGAAAGTGGCGAGGAAGGAAGAGGCAGCCAAATGACAGGAGGAGTAAAGGTATGAATGTGAAGACAGGAGAGAAGATTGAGGAAATGAAGAGAGATGGAATTACAAGAAAAGATTAAAAGAGAAGAGAAAAACAAACGGACAGGTACATGTTAGATATTTATCATCACGCACATACAAATATGCACACACACACACACACACACACAATAATTCCTGCAAAATCAGTAAAACAAATGATCAGCTATCACTATTATATTAAAAACGATATATATATATATATTTGATCTTAAAATGCTATATTTTTGAGGGACTGCTTTTAACAAAACAGCTATTTATTAAAGACAAGCACAAACACATTCAAATGACTCTTATGCTCACTAAGACTGCCATTATTTGATCAAAATTAACTGTTTTCTATTAAAATGTATTTTAAAATATGATTTGTTCATGTTGTGGAAAAGCTGAACATAATTACTCCAATTAAGTCCATGAAGTCTTTAATGTCACATGGTCAACATCCTGATTTGGTGAAGAACCTTGAAATACGTGAAAACGTATTTGCTGCTTGCAGTGTTTGTGATAGTTGTGATATATATTTTCTGATTAATAGAATGTTCAGTTTATTTGAAATCTGTATTTTTGTAAATGTTTTCACCGTGCACTTTCACTGTAATACAGTATTTCAATCAAAGCATAAAAAACGTTCTGGCCCCAAACATTTGAACTGCAGTATATTTTTAAACATTTCATATAACCTTTATGTTTCTGAGGTACAGTTTAAAGTGTTTGACTCGTTGTGTTAAATCCATGCAAAGGTCATGAAGAGCAAAAAAAAAAAGAGAACTAAAAATACCAACCAATCAGTGATCAGATACACACCTGAGAATTCCCCTAGGGGCGTGGCCGAGAGAAGCACACACAGGAAGGAAGCACAGAGAGGGGTCAAGGGTCAGTGAGTGAGACGGCCAATCAAAAGAAAGATCCACCTTCACACTGAGATAAACAAATCAACAGCTCTACCTTGATAATGAATAAAAAAAAATAATCTGAAAACAGAAATAACGGCAATTACTCAAATGAAACAACTCAGGAACACTTCAAAATGTGCTTAGGGGCAGGAGATACAGCCATGAAGCAAGCATGATATCCCATGAGACCTTGCTTTGGGGATACATCCAGCAGTGTGGCTTCCTGACAAAAGGCATGCAGTTCAAAGTGTAGGGAAGAAAGGCCTTAAGCCATTGTACGCTCAGCATTGGTACTTAACATATAAACAGAAAATTGATCTAAATGCAGGTAACATATAAACCAAGGTAACCTGCATTTATGAGAAACGGTCAATCTACTGCGGAAGCAAACTGTTCAATAAAGGGTCTTCACTGGAACTATGAAGCTTACCGAGAAGTTCCGCTCCTGCGTCCACATCACCGATGATGTCAGACTTGGCTTCTTTGATCTCGTGGTACAGAGAGTCTGTGTTGATGCCGAATGCCTCATTCACTATGCCCTGAGAAGGACTTCAAAGAAACAAGAGCTTTCGTCAATATTTCTGTGCCTTGTTTCACTTCGAAGCTTGAATGTTTTCTGATAAATTCTTTATTTTATACAAAGCCACTTTCTAAACAGCGTTTTTTTGTGCGAATGATATGTATCTGTCTACCTGTTTCCTCCTCCGAATATTCGAGGGTCCAAGCACATATCTAGCTCTGGTGTTGAGTCTATGATTTCCTGAAACTCTGACCATTCATCACTACTGCCCATACCTACAAACACACACATAGTGAAAATGAAATGAAGACATTTTCCTGTAATGAAAAATGTGACTTCTGCAATCTGAGGAATGCACACAAATGTCTCATCTAACATTAGAAATTATGTTTGTATTTAAACAATGCATTATGTATGATGTCGGTGCAAATTGTTTCTTCACTTATAATGCTAGTGACTAGAGGGGTTTCCAGTAGTGGCTGATCAATTCATCAGCACGGCCAATATCTGAAATGTTTAAACTATTATCATCAGCTATACTGTAGAAGGATTATAAAACAAAATCAAAAAGAACATTAGAAGAAATTAGCATTATCATTATATAAATACTATATAATAAAATTATTATATGATTAATTTGAACTATACTTTAAAATTAATTAAATATTTGGTAAATATTATGTAAAAAATATTAAACTTATTGACTTTATTGAAACAATGTTGTGCACATACTATTTACAATCTTCAAATTTCTTTTAAAATACAAACATTTACAACAAAAAAAACTAAAACATTTAAAAGTTTGGAGTCAGTAAGATTTAAAACACTTCGATTCAGCAAGGATGCATTAACTAACTGTCAAAGTTACATTGTTACAAAAAATATAATTTAAATAATTTTATTTACTGTATTTTTGTCATAATAAACACAGCCTAGGTACCAATAAGATACTTCTTTTAAAAACATAAAAAACTCTTGCTGACCCAAAATGCTTTAATGTGAACATATATCGGTATATTAATGAACATCACCATTTACATGCACCTTTAAAAAAACATCATAGTTTGTTCCTTTATTCAGTGTTTATTCTTTGTCTCAGTTCTTCCTTTCTCACCAATGCTGACGTTCCTGGTTTCCTGAGACACCTGCACCTCCATGTTTCTACTATGACGCTTTGCATTCTTGTGACGCGGCCCCCGGGACGTGTCGAACCCTCCCACCGGTACCAGCCCATCATTCAGAGGGGTGACTGTTGCCGAGGGAACAGATGAGGTGGGAGTGTTTGATTTGCTCCCGGTGCTGCTGGGTGTGGCTGCGACTGAGTCTGAATCTGAGCCATCGTCCTTAACACAGAGAGAACAACAATATTACATACATATCTCAATAATTAACAAACTCCAAACAACCAAACCTCTGAACGTAACCTTCTAAACTAGTATTGCTTTGACTAGTCTGACTGATAAACATGAATACTCACCAGCAAGGCATGTACGGTACAAAAATATATTGTAATACAAAAACATTTACAAATAATACAATATCTGTACAGTATCACTACATCCTTACAGTTTCAAGATACTTATCTTAAAAAAAAATACTATGGCAACATATGGGGTCCGCACACACACACACACACACACCTTCAAAGAACAGATGTATAATTATACGTGCGCTGCTGACAGATGAAATACTGATCACTGAATCAGCTTTTTTTGTAAAACACATCTGTTCATTTCAGTTGGCTAAAATAAGACAAAGACGTCACAGGACAAGGCAGAGGATGGACAGCCAAACCAAAGTCATGGAGCCTTGGAGGCCAGCTGGTGTCCTTTAAAATAACACCCATGAACCTGGTCTTGACATAAGCAGGCATAAGGGGGTGTGGCTGAGAGAATGATGATTATCATGACTCCTCCCGCTTTTGGCTTTAGGGGGGAGCCATATCTGTCACACCTGGTAGCCAGGGGCGTAGACAGGTCTGCTGAGATCACTGGAATGCCAGACGTCTGACGAAACCATTCTAGCCCCCCCAGGACCCCCACGTACCATGCCATCTCCGCCAGGAAACAAACTCAGTGATGGGGGGCGCTCTGTTTTACTGCAGCAAAAGAAAGAGAGACAGGGAGGGTTAAATATGAGGTCAAACACTAAACCACAAACACTGGCACATAAAAATGAGGGACAAGGGACAGGGTGAAAACACATATAGACACAAAACCACATAGGAGAAAGAGGTAGAGGTTTCTCATGTCTCTGACTTCAAGACTGATAAACTTGGTGTTTTGTGGTGGTCTACCATCGGCCTTGGTGCTAGATGGGCATCAGCAAACACATTTTTCTGCTTGGCCGATATGTTTGAGGCGGCACTTTTTATTTGACGCTGCTGTTCTGTCAATATGGTAAGAAGTCTATTTAGTTAGAACAGTTAAAACAAGGAATTAAAATAGTATTAAATACTAAATAGTATTATAATGATTGCCTTAATATTATTAGCGATAGAAAACCAAACATTACAATACTTTCTTGTTTGCCGTCAGCATTCAGCAAATATGCATTTAGTAGAATCTAGTAGAGATCTTGTGAAGTGCGTATCCTGATCGTGTGCTCTGTGTGAATTAAATGCTGACAGACTGACTTGAGTTCAACTTCACTGGAGACGCAAGATCAACAAACTTTCAAATTATGCATTTGCCCTCTGTCATATTCATGTCATTTTCAAAGTGTGCTGTATGTAATGTAACGTTACTTTGGCTTTATTTAAAAAATAACATTTTAAAGCACACCAACTACCCAGAATGCCCTGTTGGTTATAGTATTTACTTCCTTTTTTAATTATAATTTAATTTAATAGGCATTAAATATTTATTTATTTGTGAAAAATACTTTGTATGTTTATATTACACAATTATATTTTAATACATTTTCAAATTATTTCAAATTTCTAAATTTGTTATATCGGCTGTCGGCCCCCCTGCTTTCCAAGATATCGGCAAAGCGGTTGACCACTAGTGTTTGGGTCATTTTTTTATTTTAAAGGAGTAAAATGGAAGGTATAAGGACTGGAGGGAGACACTGGGGTTTGGGGAGCTGTCAGAGATCGCAGGGCATTTTTACCTTTTCCTCCAGTTGTGTCGTTGACTGCAGAAACACACACAGCGGCACACGCACAGAAAGAAAGAAAGAAACAAAAAGAAGGTGAACACACACACACACACACACTCACAAACACAGTCAAACTATACTGACACAGGACATAACGTCACATTACATACAGAATACAGCATGTCAAAAATACATGGATCCGGCATATGCTGAAATTGAAAACATAATAAAAACAACAACTTGATTGTCACAATTAGACAAAACGCATTATTACATAATATGTCATTTTGTATTTCGTTATGATAATATATGTGTATGTACAAAATAGGGGTGTGCTATTTTACAGCAGGAATATTAGCCCGCTGTCAATTTAAGAGCTTCCCAGATCTAATATACTGTTACACATGTGTTTTCTTTCTCAGCTTTCAGTTTTCACTTAAAGATGCCATAAGCAATGTTTGAAAAATGCAGGCGTGTCTAGTAGTGATAGAGGAGAGAGCACTTAATTTATGTGCACATGACGGATATTAGCAGATCAACTATAGATAGAGAGATCGGAGGCGTCACGCCCCTCAGATTTCTGACCCAAGTAAATTTCGAGTGCAGCTTCAAAAAGACAAAAACTGTCCAGTTAACATTTGATACAATCACACTGGTGCGGCACAGCAACAGCTGCTAAATTCAAATCTGCGTTTGCTGGCTGGAGCTGAGCCAAAAACATTTGTACAGCACTGAATTATGACCAATCACACGATTCTGTTGAGCTTTTAAATGCAATGGCCAATCAGCGACATTCAGAGGAGCCATTGCTAAAATACAGTGTTTGGTTCACTTGCTCGCTGACTGAATTATCCAGCAAATTCTCTTATCAGAAACAACGAAGCGCAGAAGTGCGTACAACCAGCCACAATGCGCATTTCACAGTGTAAAAAGCTTCAGTGATTATAATGAGAGTTTCTGAGAGTGGCTAGAATGAATGAAAATGTTCTTTGCTCTCTGTAAAATTAAAGTGTTAAAGTGCCCCTATTATGCTTTTTCAAACATGATCGTTCATGCAGTGTGTCATGTAGCTGCATGTGAACATAAACTATCTGCAAAGTTGTGACGCCGACAGTGCACGATAAATGAAGTTTTTGTCTATCAAATAAAAGAGTCGCCTCACATTCGCCTAAACGAGTCGTCAGCAATTTGAATCTTTTTCTGTTACAGATCCACGTCACTAAGTAACATATTTGCATAATGTCCGCCCACGTTCTACGTCACAAACAACTTGCCCGCCCACAAACAGTACAATTTCCTCGGGGATTACATCATGTCAAGAAGACGCTGTATCCTCCTGTCATTCAGTTATGGCAATGGGCGTTTCGTTTTCCAAAACATGCTGAAGCGGTAGACCAAACATAAAGGACTGCGCCATCTGACCAATCACAGCAGTGAGAACTCACAGGAGGGAGGGGTGTAAACAGACTGATTCTTCCAACTGGGGAAAAATTAAATCTATTTTTGGAGAAAACTAAAGTGTTTTTTGACCTTGCATAAATGTAAACCTGTTTTGAGAGACTCATAAAACAATATTAGCAACCTTTAAAATGGCATAATAGGGGCACTTTAATACAATACTGTTACAATACTCTTGCAATAAATGTTATTAAATTCACATTAAAAACAAAGTCAGTCATACTGAAAATATTTTATGGCATGACACCCATATTTGGTAATTAAGTAAGTTAATGGATTACAATATTAGTCTACTTAGCCCATATTCCACCTTTTTCTTGATGTAAAAAGGGGTAAATTCAATCTAGCTCTAGAGTCTAGCTTCCGGTCTCATCCACAGCCAGCAATTTTTTAACAGTTCATTTTACTGCTTGATATTGAAAATTGTTGTGTCTTATCATGTTATTTTACTGTATTATCATAATTATGAACACACTGTTTTGTAGTCTAAACAGTTTCACAGTTCACTGCAAGTTGTTACTCTACTCGTTATTTACCTAACACCCATAGGCTTACTTCAAAAAAAGGTGAATAGATCAAATAACAATATATAAAGGTGTAAAACCATTCAAGTGTATTTAACCATTCAATCAGGCCTCTAAAGAGTCGAAAATAAAGAGTCCATGCGACATCACTGGCTCAACTTCAGTTTTGGGAAGCTACGAGAACGTGCAAATAGCTTAGCAGTTAGCTTCACAAAACTGAAGTTAAGCCACTGATGTTACATCGACTGTTTTACTGAAGTCCTTGCTTCTGGGTCAGGGAATATTCCAGCTGCGTTGCTGTCTATGAAGGGTCAGAGAGCTCACATTTCATCAAAAATATCTTAATTTGTGTTCTAATGATAAACAAAGGCCTAACGGGTTTGTTTTACTTGGGCAAAAGACATCACTTCTGACTCTGTACCAAAATTGAACACTGCAAGTTTGTACAAGGCAATGCTTGAATGAATGAATGACGCATTTATATAGCGCTTTACTGTGTATAGCCATACACCCCAAGTGCTTTACAATCATGTGGGGGGGGGTCTCCTCAACCACCACCAGTGTGTAGCATCCACTTGGATGATGCGACGGCACAATGGCGCCAGTACGCTCACCACACACCAGCTACAGGTGGAGAGGAGAGAGAGATACAGCCAATACAATGTATGGGGATTTTTTTGGGAGACCATGATAGACAAGGGCCAGTGGAAATTTGGCCAGGACACCTGGGTTACATCCCTACTCTTTACAATGAGTGTCATGGGATTTTTTTAATGACCTCAGGACCTCGGTTTAATGTCTCATCCGAAAGACGGTGCTCTTTTTGGCAGTATAGTGTCCCCGTCACTATACTGGGGCATTAGGACCCACACAGGGTGAGCACCTCTAACACCTCTACCAACAGCAACCTAGTTTTCCCAGGAGGTTTCACATCCAGGTACTGACCAGGCTCAGCCCTTCTTAGCTTCAGTGGGTAACCAGGCTTGGGCTACAGGGTGATATGGCTGTGGCAAATGCTTCACCAATTGAAATCAAAAAGAAATGTGTGGAGATGTGTTTATAATTGAGTATGACTACAAGCTAGCCACAACTCTAGCTGTGATTAAGCAAGACATGACAAACTGTCACTGAGCATCATCAGCCAGCGCCTAGCAACACTGTCTCCAAGACAACTGTCTTAAGACGGGCCATTTTGTATCATCAAAATCTAAATACATACACCCAAATATGCAGTCACAGCTGATGCTCCAGAATATGTTTGCAGTTCAAAATTATAAATATTAAATATTAATTCTAAACAATAAATCCTCTTTAGAACTAATCAGAGGAATTACCAACAAAACATAATTATTTATTAGCACAAAAGAAACACGCAAAACACAAACGAATTCCAAAAGAACATTCTGAACTCTTCAGGCTGATTACACAAATTACTCACGTCCGTCCACAGCCTGTAGACTCGGACTGATTGCTGCCCGACTGTTGCATCTTTGAGCGCTCAATGTGTTCCACATATGTCTGTATCATCTAAAGAAAAAACAAGAACAATGTTAGTGTATATTCTGACATTTTCAAGAAGTTTTATACTTCGAACTTTCAAAGTATTGCTAATAGTGTCAACAACTTAAGACTTTTTCATGCTAAAAAATTAAACCAGTGTTGGGGAAAGTTACTTTTAAAAATAATGCATTATGATATTGCCTAATTATTAATTACGTTTACTAATTTAATTACACAACTGATTTACACAATCCGACATGCGCTTAAAATTAAACTGGAAATTAGGTGCAGGGCGTCCGGCCAGAGGAGAACTGGACCCAACTAAGCCTGGTTCTCCCAACTTTTTTCCCCCATTCTCTCACGGATGGGGTTTTGGTTCCTTGTCGCTGATGCTCTGGCTTGCTTAGTTGGGGACACCTGATTTCTAGTGATTATTGTTGTCTTGATTACAGAGACTGTCTCTGCGTTTAATAAATCAATAGTTTAATTCTTCTCATTATACATTACCATCACTCTGTTCGTCAGTTTGATAATGCTCAGTTCTTTGCTACAATCTGTATTGTTAAAAGCATTATAAAAATAAAAGTGACTTGACTTGAAAAAGTGACTTTTTATGGAAAGCAATGCATTATGTTAATTTTGTGGGTTTTTTTGCGTTACTTTTTAAATATGGGCAGAGCTTGAGTGTTTGTTTTTAATTTACGAAGTTCTACACCAAAAAGTGTTATGAATAAACCTCAGGCTGAAGAAATAGTAATTTCACATCTGTGAAGTAGAATACAGGAGAAAGTTCAATACTCTTCAGCAGTAAAACAAAACAAAGTAATGAAGCACAATAGTTAGTTTTTGAAGTCATTTTTGCTCATGAGTATGGGTGAACTGGATCAGGTCAGCAGCAAAGACATTGGTTAATAAAATGAGATTAGATACATTTGTGTAATTTAATTTTTGCAGATTTGTGAGTTTATTTTAATTAATTTTGATGAATATTAAATCTGTTTTTTGAGAGTGAGATGAAATAATGCACGTTCACATTTAGCCTAGAACTACACTGTATTCACACACCAGGCACAATCCCTCTGTATTTCTCCCAACATGGAGTCAGGAGGTTTGTCAGTCAATAAATAAGAAAACAAAGTAACTGGCATTATATTATATTATTATATTATTTTTTCTAAAATTAAAAAGTAATGCGTTACTTTACTAGTAATATTATTACGTAACTCGTGTTACTTAATGCGTTACCCCCAACACTGATTAAAACCACAGGTAACACTTGTTGGTCCACTTTAGATATTTCATTAACAGTAAGTAACTTTGCAACTTCATGTCAACTAGCAGTCATTAGAGTATTAGTAGACTGTCTACTTAATATCTTCTAACGCTTTATTTTGATAGATCCACAACATACTGACTATAAGAAATTATGCAAATAAATATCAACTTATTCAACTAACCCTAAACCTACCCTAACTAGTTAGTAGACATGTAGATATGAGTGAACAAAAATTAGTTGACATCAGAGTATGTGAGCGGAGTGGAGCGGCAAGAATTTCCGCTCCGCGCTCAGAGCATTTCATGATCACTCCGCTCCGGG
>JAUMHR010000045.1:13467935-13488770 GCA_032361145.1 Enteromius fasciolatus
GCTTTACACAACATGAATCTAACGCAGTTGCATTATGGGCTGGAGCGGTAGTGGAGCACTCTCAGAGCGAGAGAAAACGCGACGCTCCGACTTTTAAAAAATCCGCTCCGAGCTCCAGGCAACATCACGCCGCTCCACTCCCACTCCACTCCGCTCACATACTCTGGTTGACATGTAGATGACGGGTAGTTACAAAGTTACTTATAGTTAGTAGAATGCCTTAATGGACTATTGAAATAAAGTGTAACCAAACCGCAATTACAAAAAGCAATTTTAGCAACAAAAAAATGTTTTTTTGTAAAATACCTAAAAAAAACTAAGTACATCCAATATGGAAATTTCCATTAATGTTCATAACATTTTATATACATTTCCATAACTTTTTCTTCATAATCGTTATCCTTATTTCAAGGTATTCTGTCACCTTGGGAACCCTGTGTTAATTTAAGATCATTCTCTGCTGGGGGGGTTTACTGACCTCCGTATGGCGCTGGTGAAGGGCGTTATACTCTTTCTTCATGTCTGATTCTCGATCTTCCAGACGAGTGACTGCAAGAGAGGAACATCTAGTCGTATAGTGCAAGAAACTCAGATCTGTTTGTTTCCATTTGTGTGCACGAACAAAAGTGTATTTGAGCGCACAGACTCACTCTGGTCAGCATAGTTCTTGGTCTTCAGCTCGAGTTGTTTTGTTTGTAGCTCCAAAGTCTCCACCGTGGTCTGCAACTCCTTCTTGTCTGCCTCCAAGGCATCTTCAAATTCAATGAACTTCTGTTAACACACAAACACACATCCGCACAAGGTCAGATCTTTCATCCTTTATCTTACAACCTGAATTGGAGGGAAGGAGGGATGGATAGATAAAACATCCAGATGTATGCGATCTTTGAGATATAACACTGCAGAGTGTGTGTGTATGTAAACTGATTTGAGTGCAAAATTATCCATAACCACATTACGAAGCAGAACAGCACAAGGTCAAAAAGCATTTTTGAGAAGGGACTTTTCTTCGAATACAATACAGTAGCATTTACACACACACAGATACCCGGGTACATTACACACACACACACACACACACACACACTCCAAGTACAGTGTGTGGTGACTTTGAGCTGCAAGGATTTAAATGGAACACAATAGGCTCTTTCTGCAGTGCAGCCCAGCCACTAACAGCCTCCTGGAATTCAGTAATCCCAGCACTGCAAAGAGAGGGAGAACACCAAACAAACTCTATCTAACACTGGTTCATATCCATCTTCAGTGAACACATCACACTAGGCCAATCGTTGTCATTGTAATGACTGTTTTGACTCAAGCATGTCTGAATATGGGAAATACAGAGGCATTAAATGTTTCATAATGTAATTGCAGAATGCTATTTTAAGTTCTTGCTATACCTTGACATAACAATATCCCACATTCAGTACCGCAGTGTAATTATGAGTGGCCATTAAAGGTGAAGTGTGTATTTTCTGCACACTGAATTCAATACACAAAATAATCTGTGTTTCAAAAATGTCTGCAACTGCTTCACCCAAAACTTGAGGCATTGGATGAGATTATATTACTGTGTCAGGCTGGTTGGGATGCTACCAAAATAATGAATAATATATGGAGTGTTTGTAGGAAGTTACAAACAATCTTGCTTGCGTTTGTCTCGCATATTAAGCAGGGGCAGGGAATTTTAATAAAAACAATTGCATGTGACAAGCTGGAGTAGAGCCAAGCGCACCTGTTATGCCAGCATGCATCAGAAAGATGTGAATGTGAAGCAAAAACATTCGTATACCTTTTGTGTGTCGTAAATAATCTGTGTTCGTTAAGCTTTTGTACTGTTAGTTTTATTAAAACTACATAACAGCTAAAATTAAAAAATGCTAATTCATTGTAAAGATGTTCCGAGTATTAAGACGCTGATTCCTTCGGTGAGGATCGATAATTGTATTATATCAAGCTCTCTCATGTTCAGAATATGTGTTTATACATTGGTGAGTCTGTAGGAGAGAAAGAGTCTGTATGTTCTTACAGTCTTCTGCCATAATCCCACAGGAAGTGAAACTAGAGAATGCTGTTTACTCCCTCTCTCCCTCCCTCCATCCCTCACTATCTCTCTCGCTCTGTGCTCTCTGTCTGTCTCATAACATGAGAATCGGGTTACAGCATCATGTAGAATTCACTACTGGCGTATATTATTTTCGGACAGGAGGCTGCAACTGGGAAAATGCACAATAGACCTAAGCGAACTGTTTATTACATCGTTTATAGTACTCATATATTTTATAAGTGCATCTTTAAAAATTGCCTAGAAATTAATAAAACTAAATTGTCGAGGGGGGAATGCAAAAATGCATATTCTTTGGAATTAAAATGGAAAATAAAATATGATATAGTTTCATGTTGAAACTCCAAGACAAGACAAAATAGAAGCAATCAAGTAACGGGTGAGACGCATCACTGCAGTTACTGCATTTCATACGCACACGGTCCTTCTCTGTAACATCTACGACACTGAAACTTCTGATACCGTAAGCTCTTAAAGTACATTGCTCAGCTATGACTGATCTATCATCGCTTAATCTCCATTAGATAATCACATACCATATCTATACAATTACACACTTACATTCTGATTACATGCTGTTGTCTAAACTCTGCTATAAAGCTTAACACAAGGACAATCCCAATAATGCTCCGGGAGTGCAGTCGATAGCATAGTTGCATTTGGAAAATGCGTTAGAGTGTAGTGATGATGCATGAGAAGAGTCATAAAGGGCATCCGTTCCCTGTAGCTGTCTACTCATAGTAGCAGAGCCTGTGCTGACACCCAAAAAAGATGGAATTGTATGTCTGCTTATTACTTATGTATAAACGTGTATGAGATAATCTTTTGTAGGAGATTTAGAGATTTGTAGAGCCAGTGTAGGCTGAACAACAAAATACAATTTTCATTACAGGACAAAGCAGATGAATTGATTTAAGAACTGTGCATTTGACTATATAGTGCATTGTTGGCTTCAATTTCTCAAGTGGACATCCCAGGGTCAAGGACAATATATTAAGCGGGTCAAACCGCAATTGCTGTTTACAACATGAGTTATAGCAGGAAGGTGTTATTTCATACTAATGTGCAATAGACAGAGTGTACTACTGTATTACTACTGTATACTACTCCAAATTATCAACATGATCAAAATGTTTGTAAAAAACCTGTCGCTGACAAATGTGCCTTCTGTCAACTAATTGATAGCCCTCATTTTAGTGTGATTCTAATACATTCCCATTTAGGTTGTGGTATACATGTTTTTGCAGCTTAATACTTGATGATAATGAATAAGAAGGTAGGGTAAACCTGAGAATCACTTTTACACTGTTGGTATAGTATTTTCCCAAGCTGGACTGGATCAACTTTGGTTTACCTGATTGGCCAAAAATGATTTTTTAAAGAAAAGAATTATTACAATGTAACTATTAAATATGATACTACATGCTTTTGAGGAACATTTATTTATACATCTCTCAATCATCACTGTGTCGCACTGCATTATGTTATGGATACATCAATCTAAAACTAGAGAGCTTTGAGCATAGAACCAAGCATTTGTAAATATCATCCTACAAAGTCATATTTTGGGGAGATTATGCCTCGTTTCGCAGACAGGATTTAGGATTAGGCCATAGTTCGATTTGGACATAAAGGTTTTTGTTTTTTTAACATATCTTAGACAAACATTATTGGTGAGCATCTTGAGACAAAACAAAGGCACTGATATATTTTAAGATCAGTCAGTTTCTTTTAGCTGAAACAACTCAGACTTACATTTTAGTCTGGGACTGGGTTTAAGCCTTGTCTGTGAAACCAGTGGAGAGAGTTACAACTTAAAATTATATACATTTTATGTCTGTTATACTGTCATAAAAACCTAACTGATTTACAAGCAATCAGAATTAATAACAACAGAAATATTTCTTTGAACAAATTTGATCTGCTACTAAGATCGGGCACCACATATTCACTACTAAACTGCCTGTAAAAGCCTGATGCATTGAATATGATACAAAACACAGTAATACAGTTGCGCCCATAAACTGACATACCCCTGTAATTGTAACTAAGTGGGATCATAAAAAGGGCATGTTATTTTTTTCCTAAATAAGCTATTTTATGAAACAGGTGTTTTTATATACTCCACAAAACAAAATAATAACTGAATTCCAAAAAAATGGCAACATTCAAAAGTTTACATACTCTAATTTTTCCAGCAGTGACTGTGTGATTTTGAGATCCATCTTTTCACACGGAGGACAACTGAGGGACTCATACACAGCTATTACAAAAGATGGAAACATTTATGGATGCTCAAGAAGGCAACACAATGCATTGAGAACTAGGGGGTGTAGACTTTTGAACAGGGGGCTGATGTGTGCATTTGACTTATTTTGTTTACAGATCATATTTTTTCATTTGGTACTACACTTAAGAAGCTTAAAAGTACTTAAAAGTTTCCCAGAAGACAACAAAAAAACGTACAATTTTCACTGATCATTAAAATTAAAAAACGTTTTTACTTGTGTTGGCTTCTTGAGCATTAGTAAATGTTCTCATCTGTTATAATAGTTATATATGTGAAAAGATGGATCTCAAAATTATACAGTCACTGCTTCAAAGGGTTTAAATATGCAGAAGATGAAGTTTTTTTCTGAAGAACAGCAGGCAGGACCAACAAGAGACTTATGAACAACCATCACAACACAGAAGGACATACCTGGATCAAACAGTACGGATTATTAAAGGGTTACTCCAGAAGTAAAGTTTTGACCAAGGTAAATTTTATCAATTCTGTTATTAGCTTGTCTTGTGGAGAATATATAAAAATGTGTTATATCTTACTCAGAACAGTAATAATTTTTTTAATAATTATTTTTCTTTTTTTGTTAAAATGATTAACATCTTGCATATTTTGCAAGTAAATGCATAATCTGTTTGTGTGTGTGTGTGTGTGTGTGTGTATATATATATATATATATAGGTTCTATAAGTGGTACCACTTCAACAAAACATATATTTTTCACTACTTCATAAGCCAGGTTTTGCATGTTTAAAGAGCCATCATGCAGTATCAGTGTTTATAATCAAATAATAAAAGTCTCTTGTGTGAACAGGACAGTGTACGAAGAGAATGAAAGGATGTGTGATGAAATGATAATACTGTTATCAGTTTACCTCCTCCGCCTGTTTGCGCAGCGCTTTCTCCCGTTCATACTGCGTGATGAGCTGCTCGTTATCCTCCTTGAGGAGCTCCAGCTCCACCTCGTGCTCCTGGTTCTCCGTTAACACCGAATCGAGGTTCTCCAGGACGTTGACCACCAGCGGCATCAGCTCCTTCACCACCTCCTCGTCGTAGCTCTTGATGAGGCGCTCAAACTCGCGGTAAATGCTGCTGGCCAGGCCCGACACCCGCTCTGACATGACGGACACGGCCCCGTAGTCATCCTGGTACACCACCTCGTCCAGCTCCATCATCCTGGCGGCGTTTGGTGGGAGCTCGTTGCTAGAGGAGTAAATAACACACCGGAATCGAAATGGCGAAACGGCTTCTACGAGTTCATGACAATGTCATCAGGTGCGCATGATGCCGCTTGGCTTCACGGCCCGGTTGCACCAGCGACAGCCGGATTTCGGGACGCACGAACACCTTAATATTCAGTATTTGTCGAGCGCTCGGGAGGGGACAAGCCCTCTTCGCCGCCGGGGCTCCTGCGCCACAGTGTCGGCGGCTCGATCACACGCGCCTCGCCGCTGCTGCTCGATGACGATCCTCCGGTTGCGTCCGTCTCATCGCTGCACTGGAGCCAAACCCATCGCATCGCATCACGCCCAGCAAGCGTAGGACCGACGATGCACCTGCCTCTCAACAGCCGCAGCTCGCGAGCCCAGCCATTACCGAAAAATCAATGGAGGACAAAAATATCCGAGTATAAATGAATAAATAAATAAATAAATACGCGAATAAATAGCTACCGTGCGATGTGCCTATGGGTTTGCGTTGTCATTGACAATCGGGGCGTTGTGCGAGACTGATCATTTTCGGCATTACAGATCAATCCGGTGGCTCGTGATGCTGTTTCCGTCGGTGACTCTCGTAGACTGACGATGATGATGATGGTGATGATGGAGGGGCCAGCTGACGTCACAGCGCCATGTCTCATCGCTGCTGTGCTCCAACAACCACTGACGACGTGAATTATGCTATTTAATGTATCCTCTGCCGTGGACAAGTATTCATCGCGAACATTAGTGAATTGATTAATACATATTCTTATTTGACTTTGAGTTTTTCTAAACGAGTTTTTTTTATATCTGCACATAAGCGGATAAATCAGGCTCTCCTGGGAATTATACATGTGAGGTCACTTTCCCCGGTTGAAGATAATCGGTTTAAAGCATCACAGAAACTATTTTTTTTAGAGCCGACCGCGAAAGTTCTTGCCAAACCCATTACAGATTGCATCATGTTGCTCTCGAGCCCCCACGCGTCTTTAAATGGGATTGCTATTAACGCAATTGGCAGTGTGTGGCACAGGCTGCGGCACAATTTAAACATTAACACTCTCCTAACGAAACTTAAACATAAGGGGCTTCTATTTAGCCCTCTGGTGGTCTTTTATTTTATAAGCATGGTGCAAAACTTGTGGCACTTGTTATATGAACATACAGTACAAGTTCCTATGAGACGGAACCTATAAGAAATAAATAAAAAACGTCCAATATCTCCGAATATAAAATTATGCCTGAAAATGTCAAATAAGCTTATGTGCATGTACACACATATACATGTAGGCATACATGCTTATTTGACACACTCTCTCTCAGGGCTATATACCCAGGCATCTAGGACTTCCCAGATGGCACCAACCTGACTTTTAATGCATAGCTTTGCTGTAGATTTTTCTGTAATACAGAAAGAAATGCAGCATACTTTATATGTGACTAGTAAGAATCTATGTATATGCAATGTTTTGTAAATAAAAAATACATTAAACAAAAAACTCAATTTTTATTTTCTCTTTGGACTGCAGGAATAACAGAGGGTTAAAGAATAACGCTATACTATAAAATCAGGGAATATCACATTTTGCCTTCCATTTTTAACCAGTTATTAAAAATTAGACCAAGACCAAACATGAACCCATATTAATTAATGCGTCACGTAAATCAGTGAAGTTGTAATTATTTAATCTGTTCTGTACTCAATCACTGATACCTCCCATATTCAACAATATTGACTTGATTCAGTAACCAAAAAAACAAACAGCATGCACACAAGTAACATTTTAAATGAAAATTTCTGTTAGTTTATTTCAAGCAAAATGGTCAAACATCCTTTTATTGTCATGGAAAAAAAAATAAGCAATACAAAATGGCATACACATGAACAATACAAAGGTGTCTTGTATGAAACAGGCCTCTGTGACATCATCGCAGCAAGTCGCACTGCCAAGAAACCACTGAAGTATTTTGGGCAGCAGTAATGAAGGAAATGCCCACACGCACTCACAGACGTATCATATTTGACCTTCCGACTGCCATGCAAACAATAAAGCAGATGGCTAATGGGAGGAAAGGTTAAATTCAACAGAAGAATTCAAAAATCAATGGTGCAGCAACTCTTTTTAAGTGCAGAATCAGACATATCAGACGATTCCCCGAGTTTAAGGGTCTCTGGTTACATTCAAATGCATGTAAGAACATTTAAATGGGATGATGTGTCAAAAATGTCTGAGTGTACATATTGTACTCATTGTCATACATGCGTGCTTTGGTGATCATCAGTTACAAAAACTGTGCGTTTGGTTTGCCATCCTAAACTACTACTTTTACATTTGGCTTTGTGCCTTACTCACGTAAAAAAAAGAAAAAAAGAAATGAAGTAACCTTATTGCACAAAAGAAATTGCCATCAGAACACATTCACTGGTTTTCAAAGGAAGATCTGAATACGCTGATACTGAAGAGTTTGCTTTGGCGACCAGCAGTGGTACCAGCTGAACACTGCATAGACTGTGCTGACTTTCAGGAGGCAGACTTGTATTTAATACATTAGCAAATCGAGAGAACATAATCATACAGAGAAACAACCGTCAATGCAAACCATTTGAAAGGAAACATAACCATTCAGGAGCGACAGCAACAGTGACTCTAATCAGATGGACAGGAAAAATAAAATTGAGGAATGAATCAGAAAAAAAAAAAAAAAAAAAAAAGAAAAGTGCAGGAGCAAAAAAGGAATGAAAAGTGACAGACTTGAGGGGAAAAAAAAGAATGAGAAAAGATATATGTTTTAGTACAGGTTAAAAGTTGGCGGGAGAAAGGAAGTGACGATGATGGTTATGGCTAATAGAAAACCACACTAGACTTTCCACCGGGTGGATTGAGCACTTTGTTGTGAGAGCGAGGGCGGGGTCCGAGGCGTGGCTCGTGGTCCTTTTCCGATGGTTGCTCTGTGGCTGGCTCAGACTTTTGATTGGCTGCGGGTGCAGGGGCTGCTGGCTCTTTTTCAGGCGTTGGTTGAGGGGGCACTGGCTCTGCCTTCACTTCCTCAACTACAGTTTCCTTCTTAGGCACTGGGGCTGCAAGAGAAAGAAAAACTGTGGGAAAGGGAACTGCCAACCAACAGTAAACACTGAGGTGAAACCAACTGGGGCATGAAGAACAGATGACTAATGTATAGTAAACAACAGGTTTTCTTTACCTGGTGGATCTGGAGTAGCAGGTACACCCACACTTAAATTGTCCTAAAGAGAATAAAAAAAGCATTAGAGATTCAATGGGTGGACATTTTCAGATTTTTTTTTATTATTTGTGTGAAGTATAATAAAATTCACTCAGTCACATACACTCCCATTTAAACGTTTAGGGTTGGTACATTTTTTTTTTTTTTTTTTTTTAAATCATGTTTTTGAAAGAACACCCAGCAAAGTTGCATTAATTTGATCAGAAATAGTAAATATAATGAAAATATATATTTTTAAAAAATGCAAGTGCAAGCTACTGGTTTTGGTCTACCTTTGGTTTGTTGGGATGTTGACTCTTCACAGAAGGTGTGGTCGACTCTGCGCCCCCAAAGATGTTACTGGATGCACCACCAGAGGCAACTAGCTTGCTCTTAGTCGAAGGAGCCTCTGACCCCCCAAATATCCCACTGCTCTTACCACCTGACACAATAACAGACACATAAATCAGAGTTTGCTGAGATACAATAACGCTAGTACACAACGCATTCCTAGAAATTAAAGAAGGAGGGCCGGTGTCCGGCAGAGTTTAGCTCAAGCTTGCCTCAACACACCTGCATGGAAGTTTCTAACACGCCTAGGAAGAGCTGGATTAGCTGCTTCAGGTGTGTTTAATTAGGGCTGGAGCTAAACTCTGCAGGACACCGGCCCTCCAGGACTGAGTTTGGACCACCCTGGGTTAGACAGAGATCTGGGGAGGCCTACAATCATCCTGCTGTGAAATTTGGCGAGCATCTGCTTCACCATAACTCGAAATTAAGTACATTTGTCTATGTGAAGGGCAGATGACTCAAGCCACATAAAGGGTGGGCCTGGAAGAAAACTTCTTTCTGCTCTGAAAATGTTCCTTAACTCTGAAAACTGGGTTTACTAGTAGGACAATGCTCCATGCCAAAATGGCCAGACCCTTTGAATTCGGACATACTACTCGCATGCTGTTTTTCGCGTACTATATAGTAGGGAAGTAAGCGATTTCGGACGCAGCTTAGCTCTGCAATATTGCGACCAGCAACACAAATGAATCGCCCACTAAACCGAACGTGATTGTCAGTGATCTACGGCTCTGTGTACTAACTGGCGCTCCATTTGAAAACGATGGAGATTTACCGCTAATCAAAAACCAGCTTTACTGACAAGATGCGCAGGATCATATTGTGCGATATATTGCAGTATATATCACTCAAAGTTCTAATAATCGTAATGTGTGCATTTTATTTATATACATCTGCATTATTTTTTCAGCTTACTTTGATTTTAGTACATAAAGAATTTTTGATTTTATTTTAATTAACATAAGTTTTTTTGTTTTTTTCAAATGGTTGAAAAGGTTACTACTACCAAAAAACTAAATGTCCATAAACACATTAAAATAAACATTAAACAAAATGTATTAATATTACATTCACATACCAAAACATTTCTTTTAAAATCACATTAAACAATTCCTTGTGTAGGCTTATTTTTAGTTTTAAGTAATGACAATAACCCTGCTTTGCTGGGCTATTTGGTCTTTTCTAAAAACGTAGTAATGATGCCACAGTGACAGTCAGATTCTTCCTGGCCCAGCATAAAACACTATGTAGGTCAGTGATTGAAAAAACAGATATTATCAGCACCTGCTCCCTCAGGGGAACGCATGCAAACAGCATGAAATATTACTACTAAACAAACAGAAGAGAACTACTTATTAACCTAGAAATTAAGGCCTCAAATTTAGAGCACTGTAAACTTGAGATCAATACTTTCACCGCAGCAGAGCTGCTAGTGTTTTATCACTATAACCTTTAACCTTCTCTAGACGTCTAATTTCACCAGTTTAGTCAGTGTATGATCTCACAAAGTTAACTGACTGGTTAGACAGACTTAGGTAGAGGTGTTGCTTTTAGTGACATGATAACAAATGCAAAGTGCCCCTGTTTGCATAGTGGAAGAGAGAGAGTTTCAAACACATAAAACCAAGCAACAGTGTGGTGATGATTTTTCCCCTCACAGAGAGCAAGAGGCCCCTTCACAGAACACGCTGTCTGCTGAAAGCTCACCTGGGGGATTGGAGCGTTTGGTACTCCCCTGTCCCTCTTCTGGAGGTGCGAAAATGGAGGAGGACATTTTGTTGGGTCGTCTGGAGGCAGAAGTGTCTTCTTCATAACCACCGAAGAGATTGCTCGACCCTCCACCTGGAGGTCTTAGTACCCTTTATACAAGACAATGCAGAGATGTACATGAATTCACACTAATATTACGAATTATATCTCAGTACTGAAACATACAGATTAGTAAAACGACCTACAGCGCCACCATATCTGTGAGGCGGAAAAGCGCAAGTGCAGCTATAAGTTTAGGCGGTCAGGCTTTTATGGGCCACCAAGTCGCACTTTAATAATAATTCGTGGATTTCTTTTTGAAACTTAAAAGGCCTGCACAATAACCAACATTAAAACCTGCGGCATAACTTTCGCTTCACATCAACAACACTTTAATGAAATGCACCTACTTTAAAGTCTGCATTGAGCATAAATTCATATTCTCGCATTTATTTTTAAGGTAGCCATCTTTTCAACGTGCATTCTAGATTTAAAAAGTGAAACGTCTATGTAGCTCACAAAACTCTGAGCCTCGGCACATATGCCGCTAACAGCTAACAAATAATATTAACTTTACCTCATTGAAATCAGTTTGTAATATCATATTTTAACATCACACACTCCACGGTGATTCACTTTTCTACATACAGCTAAATTCAGTATTTGACCACACAGTGTGAGCACAACACAAGTTTTGTCGGTTGTATAATAAGAGTTAGCATGTAACGTTAGCGCTTAGCCGTGCTCAAGTTCCTCTTTCATTATTGCCGAATCGGTTAAACACATGTAAGTGTCAACACCAAACTAATTACAAACACCGGTTTGCTTCGGATAAACTGTCAGCACACGGCGAATACCTTGAACTCGGTTTGCCACCACCATCAAGTCCCTGAAACATATTTGTTGAAGTCATGGTTGCTTGTCTCGGTCTGCTGCGACGTGACCCAGTAACTTCAACAACAGCCCTCCCTGCAGAAAGTGTCCTGCCACACTGCTGAAGTACAAGACTACGCCAAAAAAATCGTCAAGTCTAACCAACCACGCCCAGAAGGGCTTGGACAAGCTTATATGCATTTAGGGTAGAACTGAAAATATGATCATGTGAATGGCTCTCTTAGAAATCAATCCGACTGAAGTGGAATTCTATTGGCTGTAAGGATGAGAGTCGGATGCTGATTGGTTAATGCGCTTAAACTTCCCTAGACTTGACTGCATTATGAAAACTGATATGGCCAAGATATGATTTGATTTTGTTTAACCCCCCCCCAGATTGTTTACGGTTGAATAAAAGTATTTTATTTAATTTCTTGTAGTATGATTGATATGAAGGACTTTAAGTTACGTTAGCGTATATTGTTTTGTTAATGTTGAAATGCAAAATAAATAAATAAATAAAATAAAATAATAATCAAATATAACATATTAAAAATGTATTTTGATATGATTTTTTTATGATATATTATTTAAAACAAGGCATGTATTTTTGTATTATAGCTATATTTTATATTCGTTTATAAATTTAATAAACTAGACAGGAAGATATTTTCTGTGTAATTTTTGGAAAGTCTAGCATGATGTACAATATAATGCTTTGTATGTTCTTGCTTAAAAAATACAAATATTAGAATAATTTATACATTATTCAATATTTAATCAAATAGTAATAATACAAATGCTATATAAAATCTTGCCATGACTGTAAATTTAATAACGTAAAGCTTTTAATTACATTTATTTTCAGTAACAATAAATTTTGCTCATGTTTTCCTTCGCGTCATCTGTCGGTCTTTGTTCATTTAGGGTGGGACCGTTATTTTAAAACATTTGCCAAATGAATAAATTACGCTCGGCGGACGTAAGTGTTGATTGGCTGCTTTGAAAAAACGCCCCTTCGGTCTTTCGTTACTGACTGAATCACTCGCCCGCCAATCATTTTACCGAGGCGATGACGTAAGTGCCCCTGACCAATCAGAGCATTTGTTTTTGAGTTGTCGTAGGCGTGTCTGACAGCCGAGGAAAACAGGAAGGGATGCAGTTCTCAGCGGTTCTCCTGCTACCCCTCTACGCTGGTCTTTCTGGATAACGTGGAGTTTCTCAAGGCCAAATATAAACCTCCCAAGAAGGTACAGAACTCGTAAATGTATATTTTGTCAAGACGTTATTATTCATTACACATCTGAGGCGATGATATGACTTCAACAGAAACGGAAAGGTAACTGTTTAGCTAGCAACTTAGCGAAGCGACTTTTCTACTCGACTATGCTGCTGATGTGTCGGTTGTTGCATTCGCTTATAGTGTAATCAAACTTACAGTCCCTCTGTGATGTCACGTAGCATGTCCCCAAAACACGTTTTAAGCTTTTTGTGGGCTAGTAAGCATCTATAATCAAGCAGTCACCCTCTTTAACAGTTGACAAGTTACCAAAACTAACCCTAAGTTTCAAATTAGGATTGCTAAATCTCCTGGATTTACCGTCAAACTGTATCCACAATTGCGCATGTGGTACTAAATCAAGTTGGCACTGTTTCTTAAGCTGTTCATTATTTTATTATTATTTGACAATGCAGAGAGCTTTGTTTTTACTCGTGTGCATATTTGCTCAAGAGTATGAAATATTAACATTTAGTTTGATCTGAACGCTTCCCTCATATAGTGGCTGGACACTGTTTGGGGTATTGACAGCTGCAGCTGTTGGGAGCAGTGGTTGAGCAGCTGAGGTTGGCATTGCCTAGCTGTGTCTTATTTCATAAAGACATCATAACCATGTTGTTTGTGAGATAAATCAAGCTAAATGTTGCTTCACACACTACAGAGTTCTCTTTCTTGGCTGCAATTATGTTTGAGATATAATATAAATCAACAGACCTCTAGAATCCAAAACGTTCATGCTTGCTATTTTTAACTAGATTTATAAAATTAAACAAACAAAAAACTTTTTCATTGTTTGTCATGTTAAAAACATTTCTAGCTCTAATGAGCTGCAGACACACCCTGATCAAGCAAAACATGGTTTCCGCCGACTATTTTTATTTTAAAAACCATCAAAGATGTAATATTCGAGAAAATTATATGTTCCAAGTGCGGTTACTAATGTGTAATGTTTACTTTTTATTTATTTATTTATTTTTTGCTGTGTATGCAAAGCACCACACCACACACCCCCTCTCGTGTACGTGATCTGTATGTATGTGCTCTATCAAGTCTGTCCTGCTCGTTGATGATGAAATCAACGCACGCTTATCTTGGATAAATTGGGGCCGTGGATGTCACTAAGTGAAACCTAAATTTGAATAATAACAATAATAACAGCTTCTGCTCTGATAGTTACGGTGACGTAGATAGACTAAGCAAAGTCCAGAGAGAGAACAACGGCTGCGTTGCGCCTGCATTAGGTTCGCGTTGAGCGAAATGCCTCAAAAGCAGATCTGGGTCCAAAACTTAAGGTCCGCGTGCGTTGTTTTATCGCAAACGCACGCTAAATGACAGGTGTGCTCGTTGTTGTGACAAAACTAGAGAGTTTGTGAGTCAGAGTTGCTGTGGCTACGAGAAGCTCCCAGTTGCGCTGCGCGGAGTTGAACCCCAGTAGGAGCAGCAGCCAGGAGAGGACGACTTTGCCTGACCTCGTTCGCGCTTTGAATATGTTCAAATTCCTCAAGTTTTGCTCTCGAGAATCTCCGAACTCATGGTGAAGAGAAAGAAGACGCCGTCTGCTTCCGAAGAGCTCGAAAATGGGTAAGAGTGCGCGAGAAACAAGCACTTTAGGTAGAGGTCGAATGCGCGAAAGATTTGCCTTGTCGTCTGTCGTTTCTGCAGGGCGCTAAAGTGAAGGCGCTCGCGCTTGAATTTCAAGGTAAATAAAGGGCTCGCTCGCGACCAGAGCCGCGCGAAACTACACAAAAAAGGAGGCTGGGGTGAAAGCGCGGTGTGTGTTTTCGGTCACGTTCGTTGAATAGTCGAAGGGCTGTGTTTCGACGCGTTTTGTCGGGACGATGAGAGGGGATTTGAAACAAACAGCGGCGGCCATGTTGAGTTGAGCTGAATGTCGTCTTTCCAAGTTGATCGCTGTTTTGTGTCGCGGAAAATGTTTAAGATTGTGCTTCGTTTGTGTTTGCGCAGGATGACAGTGGGCCAAGGGGGCGGTTCGGGAGTCGAGGGGCCGAGCAAACCGGACCGAAAGCCCGACGGAGGCGAGGATGGAGAGAGCGCAGATCAGGCGAGCGAGGAGACGAGTACAAAGAGAGTAGGAGAGGAAACACTTAATCCATCAAGCGCGGCCAGCCCCGGTTCGGCTCCGACTCTTTCCAGCCAGACACCGAGCCCAGCCGGAGCCCAGGTGAACCCGACAGCGCTTTCCCCGGTTCTGGCCGCCCCGAGCAACCAGGACCAGCATCATTTTCTCCGCTCCAGCGTGCGACCTCCGAGTAAGCGGATACGGAAAGATGCATCGTCCGCGGCGCTGAACGGTCACGGCGGTGCGAAAGCGAAAGGTGAGTGGCCGTCTCGACGTTGGTCCGCTGCCCACCTGTCAGCGCATCGCTTTTCTGCACTTTTGTCTTACTTTTGAAGGTGTTTTGAGGCAATCTGGGCTGCTTGTTGTTTGACAACGCGATCAAGCTCTCATGATTTCTGGAGCGAAAGTGACCTGACAAACTGCTCACACTGACTGAAGCCCCTCAAATCTCAGCACAGGGGTGCGTGTAACCACATTAAATGACTTAATAAGATACAGTGTGCTATTTTAAAATCAGCAGGCTTAGTGATTAATATTTTTTGATTTCCCTTTCATTTCACTAGTTTAGCTGTCACTCAGCAGCGGGTGACAAATCACTGTCAGGAGTTTCACTCTGATGCATCTGACCGGGAGATGGTCACTGTGCATTGAATCAGGGTCAGAAGTCTGCTTGCGAGCTTATAAAAGGGAATACATGTTTATTTTAAATTTGGCAATAGGCTTGCATGCTGTAATTTATTCTGGTCTGCCCTCTTTGCATGCTCTCTTGTGTTACTAAGTGAGTTATTGGCTTCTCCGGTTCCCCACGTGTTGTTTTTGGATCAGTGCACTGAGCAGCAGGTCTGGATGCGCTCTGAGGGACTCCGCACACTTTCTGACACTCTTCTTGACATCCACACACATTAACAGTAGCCGCGTTTCCATTACAGATTTGCTCAAAACGTGGTCGATATAAAAGTATTGCGAAAGACGGCGTTTCCATTAACCAACGTTATGCGGCTAAAACGTAAACTTTTTGTACCTCTCGCGATAAGTCAGCAGCGAATTTTGGCGAGATTTTATGGATTTTGGATATATTTATACAAAGGAGGCATATGCATCTGTCTTCTTCTTCTGCACGGAGATATACTTTAGAAACGAGCGCGGCGAGGCTGGAATAAACGTCCGCAAACAGCTTCAGTGTCCATATCAGAGCACCGACCGGCACCGCAGACGTGCGCAGTTTAAATTAAGCAGTAATAGCAGGGAAGGCCCTTACACCACCCAAGTGTTTCCTGGAGGTTATGATACATTTAAGAATGATCATGACTTTTTACACATACCATGTGATCTGTAAATGCGAAAAACCTGTTTCCATTGCAGTTTTGGGAAATACTTCTTTTTCGAATTGCCTGGAAAAAAAACCTCATGCGAGCGTAAAATATACGCTGCCATGTACTTTTGCGATATATGGGAGGTTTTTGCGAAATTTACTGTGTCGACATTTACAAAATTGTATCGATAATTAGCATTTCCATCAGCTATATTGTTTAAAAAAACGCCTTGGATGGAAACCTGGCTATTGAGGCGTTTTAATTAAGCATATTTTTAATTCGCAGTTGCAGTTTGCGCAATTTGAAGGGTAATGGATACGCGGCTACTGTAAATAATTTTTAATATTAATCTGTAGGCCTTTCTTTCTTTCTTTTTTCTTTTTTATAATTGCTAACAGAAATATTCTGCTTTTCTACACAGTCTTAGCCTAACATTATGCAATTACTTTCAATATTAAATTGTGTTTGATGTGAATATTTGCGTTTTAAAAGTGCTGTGTTCATGGTTTGGTAAATCTCTAATGGTCAACCAAAAATAAATTTAGCAGTCCAAAGTATTATGAATAATTTGCACAGCCGTTCAAATCGAGCTTGTTCTTTACTGAGATCTTTTATGCATAAGTGACAGTTGTGTTTCTGTGTTTCCTTTAATGTTTAATATGGGTTTGTTTTTTTCTTGTGTGTGGACATCCTGTGGTGAAAGTGATATACTATGGTGTCAATTAAATGAATGGTCAACAGGGCTCAGTAATCTAAAAAACATGTATTTTTCATTAGGAATATGTCTGGAAGAAAAGTGAATATATTGATATGTATCTATCTATCCTATGTATATTTATGCACAGTATTGCACAGTTGATGCTTTTATAGATGCACATTATGATATTATTGATTATATATATATATATTTTTTGTATGTGTGTGTATATATATGTTTGTGTGTATAAAACACTTGTTGCAATGGTTTTCTCAGCATGTTCAGAACTGACATACTAACCCTCTTTCCTTTCCTCTCTGTTTCACAGGTGCAGAAGCAGGTCCCTCTGTGTGTGTGACAGCCGCTGCAGGTTCAGCTGGAAGCTCTGGGGCAGGTGGGACATCCAGATCGGCCCCGAAAGGCCAGGGTCCTGCCGAGAAGGAGGAAGGGGGGAGTCAGAAACGAGTGCGCAGACAGTGGGAGTCTTGGAGCACAGAGGACAAAAACAGTTTCTTTGAAGGACTTTATGAGGTGATTTGTCAGCTTTAATTATAATAGATCTCACTGAAAGTTCTTGGCAGCTGTTTGGACTTTTAGTAGATTGCAGTAGGTTTTTTAGTGGTGATTTTATTAGTTCATTATATGGGACAATAACGTCTCCAGAACTCCATTATCAAATGTTTCCACCCCTCCCTGACTTGCCAGGGACAAGACTGATATTTAAAAGTCTTCATAAATTTATTTTATTTACACGTCATGTCTAAAAGTATAATTAAGGTCTGTGATGTCTTTTATTGATGTATTTCCTAGTAAGTTCTAATTTGTCATGCGCCTGAAGGGTTTTTGTGCTTTATTAAATCTTTTGTATAACAGCTATAAGTAACTTTTCCTCTGTCTTTTTCTCTCCTGTCCTCTTATAGCATGGGAAGGATTTTGAAGCTATTCAAAACAATATTGCTCTTAAATATAAGAAGAAGGGTAAGCCGACAAGTATGGTGAAGAACAAGGAGCAAGTGCGGCATTTCTACTACAGGACATGGCACAAGATCTCTAAACACATTGATTTCAACAATGGTGAGACTTTATACTTTATATGACATTTACAGGCTACAGTGGAGTCCTTTGTTTGACAAGAGGGTATTGTTATGTGAAAAGCCATCTTCTGTCCTGCTGCTCACCAGACCATTAGTTGTCATGATTAGTTTCTAAATATATATACACGACTGTTCAAAAGTTAGTGGCCAATAAGGTTTTTTTTGTTTAGTTTTAAAGAAAATAAAGTGAAAGCATTTAAAAATATTTCCAATGAATGGCGTCCAAAAGAATATTTTTAATTTTCATTTACACTAATGAATGCATTGTTTAATTGTATACCTTAACCATTATTAAACTTTAGAATTGCTTAACTTATAACTGTATAATGTCCAAGGTAATGTACACGTAGGTAACAAACGTCAGGTACAAAGAATAGTTTAAATTGCTTTTAAAACTGAACAATAACTGTGCTATTTTTCATTTTTTTCACCCATATTAGTTAATGATTAACATAGCAACTGAGCCTTTTTCTTTGTATGAATTCTAGGATGGTGTACCTGCAAATACCTCTTCAAGTTAGCTTTTTTTCTGCAAATGTTCATAACGCAAGGCTCACGTTGGGTTTTGTTTCCCATCGGTTAACACATTATTTGTTTGTTCATCATTCAGCTTACCACAGCACAGAAATACCTGTCATCCAATTTAAATTCATCATCTTTTGAAGTTTAATTTTCTCAGCAACCACGCTGCCTGGTTTTTGTCAGTCACGTATTATCAAATCATGATGTGCCCGCACCGTGCACATTTGCATGCATGTTACCGATTATATATCACATCTTATTGTCATGTAGTAGCCTACATAAATGTAATAACGTATTACATAAACCTAGCTAACTTCCACTGTGTCGTTCCTTGTCAATTTCTTGTGTTTTGTGTTGATTCGAGGCGCGCTACCATTCAGATGTTTTAAATTTTATACTTGCATTCGGCAAGAACATTTATAATGTTACAAAAGATTTCTGTTTTAAATAAATGCTGTTCTTTTTAAATGTCTACACATCAAAGAATCCTGAAATAATACTTTATGGTTTCCACTGAAATCAGTGGATAAATGGCTTCATGCTTTTAATCGTCCTTGTTCTGTTGCTTTCATTTGTGCATCTTTCAGTGTATTCGCGTGTGCTGAAAAAGTCCTCTCAGGAGCTCTATGGCCTCATCTGTTACGCTGAACTCAGGAAGAAGGTTGGAGGCTGTAAGTACATCAGGCAGTGGGTTTTGTTGATCAGAGGGGGACGTTTTAAGTGTTCGCACATGGAGACGTTTTAAATGTAACATTCTTTGGTGTCTATCTGTTTCTTCTAGTGATGGATGATAAAAATGTTTCCAAATTAAATGAGCTTATCCAACAAGGGTAAGTTTGTGTGTTTGTTTCAGAGCAAAAGAGAAATGTTAATAATGCACAGTACTGTCTGTTTAGGTCAGGTCTAATGGGATCATCTGCTGTATATCTCTGTAGGTTATGATCTCATTGAGGTACATCTATAATTTTGTTTGTGCATTGTTTCAGGGCCACAACAGTGCGTTCCAAAGGCAGAAATCTGAGGATCAAAGCTCCCATGTGCCGTGCTCTGAAAAAACTCTGCGACCCAGATGGTATGTGTGAGAGAAACAGAGAGATTGCTTTATAGACTCTTACAAGATTGATTTTGTTAGCAAGTTAGACAGACTGAATAGGGAAACGAAGAGAACACTGACAAAATGGAGCACTCTGGGTATTTAGGTGGACCCGGGCGGTGGATGAGTGTGCCATGGCTGCTCTCCAGGGTGTAGGAGGAGTGGTTTTTCATGGTTTCCATGGTTTCAGGCCGTGGGACTGATTGGGAAATGGGCGGCGATGCAGATTTAGGCCACCATCAGAATCATGGGTTTGGTGGTGTAGGCTTCTTAGTTATTTTTTCCTCTTGTTCTCTGTTTCAGGTGTGAGTGATGAGGAGGATCAGAAGCCTGTGCGTTTACCCTTGAAGGTGGCTGTCGAACTTCAACCAAGGAGCAACCACTCATGGGCTCGGGTTCAGAGTCTAGCCCATAATCCTCGGCTCAGGTGAGCTTCACTAATGCGCACACGTGATCTCTCGCATACCTCACTGATCCACTTCCTTCACATCATACATTCACATGGCTCACTCGTTATTTCATTGCTTATTGCAAAATGTTATTTTGCAATCCTTCTGTAATCTGCAAACTGGTTAGATTTGGCAGTGGGAATATTTTAAGCAGGAATCTTAGTACAAATAAGTGTATTATTTTTATGTAAAATATACATATATGTGTATATATCATTTTTAAAGTTTAGTTTTCTTGCAAAAATAGTTTTTGTTTGATTTGTTTTAGTATTTTCTGTGTTGTTTTTATTTAATCTAGAAGTATTAGTATAATTTTTGACTTTCATGTTGAAGAAAATAGTGGTTTTATTTTTGTTTAGTTTGGGTCATGAAAAACTTCTAAAATTTACTTTATATTGAAATTCAGTTGAAAATTAAAACTACTGTTAATTGAAAGTTTATGTATGTATCGATATGTATATTATTGTGAATGATTCATCCATATGTTTTTTTTCTTTAACTTTTTTTACCTTACAATTTTTAATCAAAATATAACTTGATCTGTCAGTGAAATGCCAGCTTT
>JAUMHR010000045.1:13508331-13522050 GCA_032361145.1 Enteromius fasciolatus
TCATTTACATGTCTAGCGAGGATATGAGCGTAATACAGTATAAAATGTTCCAGTTGAGAATGCTCTGGGTTCATTCTCACTCCGCTGAACCCAAGGTACCACATATACTTTGTTACTGCTAAATTGTAATAAACATCTTCATCAAGATCTTCAACGTCCTCTTCATATTTCTTACACACCCAACTAATCGATAACGGCATTCGTTGACAACGAATTTAATTATCGATTAGTTGTTGCAGCCCTAGTACTAAGAACAAAGGATACGGACTCTGCTGCTTAAAATATTACTGTTTTTATTTATTTATTTATTTTTAATATTAATATTTTTAATCAGAAATGTATCATTTCTGATTAAATAAATTCAGCCTTGGTGAGCAAAACAAACTTTTTTGAAAAAAAAAATCTGAAAAATCAGATCCACTGGAATAGTTTCTTCAGAAGGAACTTACTTGATGTGTTCACTTTACAAAATAGATGAATCGCATTGAATTAAGTTTAATTTCATTATTTTATGTGTAGGTATTTATTCAGTATTGATACTGAGGTACATGAGGCTGGCTTCATAAAGCAGTCACGATGTCCACAGTTACCTGTCTGTGTTTGTACTGCAAACCTCCATCAGTCTCAGCACTATTGATAAGCGCATCCTTGTTTTCCTGATTTGCAGCAAGTCTGGCATCTCCTGATAAGACAAGAAGGACAGCCCTGCCCCCTTCGAGTAACACAGCCTTACTTGGACCCAGTTTACTGGACAGCAACTCCCACGATTGTTTTCAGTCCCGCGGCCTGCCGGATGTAGCCGAGGTGAGAGGAAACGCACAAATTCCCCAGCTGCTGTCTGGTAGACTAATATCACTTGATATGGCACATTATCACCAGGTGCTCCTGTATTTGTTTGTTCTCATTCTGGCTCGCATTGAACATGCGCTGAATGCAAGATTAAATCAGGCATCTATTCCCAGATTTGAGAGTGTCACACATTTATTGCAGTTGTCATTTGGCTGTTTTCTCGCTACAGGTGGATACCCAGCTGGCCTGTATGATGAGCGAGAGCAGTGTCGACTACATCGCCCGCTTCAATGACCTCGCACAGGAGCTCTCTGTCACAGAACCGACCCTCCCACCTCCTCCAGAGGACTGATGCAGGGGGCGGAGCCTGATACTGTTCGCGTTGGACAGAAGAATGTTAACCGGAGTGCAGTGCAGCTGTAGGAAGTGCAATAAACTGGCAGGGTCCACAACAGCCTTTGGGCTCTAATGTGTGTGTGTGTGTGTGTGTGTGAGAGAGCGTTTGTGTAAGTGTGTGTTGATCATTCTGTTGCTGTGATGTCTTATGAACTACACCCAGGACACTTAAAAAAAACAAAACAAAAAAACTCCAGTTTACAGCACAACCTCGTGTACAGAGAAAACAAGACCTGCCATATCTGAACAAATCCCGTCTTCTCATCTGTGTTTCTGTCTCTGTTGTCTTTGTCTCACTTTTGTGTGCATGCATGTGCATGCATCTGTAAGTGGAGCTGCGGATCGTCTTTGTGATGTCTTTATACTGTACACGCCGCGTTTCTGCGACACCCTCTAAAGCCATAGGAGTGCATCTGTGCACACCCTCCGTTCATGAGACCTCAGATTCTGATTGGTTTTATTTTCGTCTGAATGTTGTAAGTTGGTGAAAGCCACACTACTGAAAGGGATAAGGGCTTCTTTTTGTGAGATTATTACAAGGACTGAATATATAAAACACACTAAACAAAATGACTGATAACACAACACAAATGCAGTGCAGCTGCAACAAAAACAAACATTACGCTATTTTTTCCCCACAACACTAGGATTTTTGTTTCCTGAAGCCAATAATTTGTAGATTCTAAAACTGAGTTTTCTTTTTTGAGACTTTGTGTGTGTGTGTGTACATTTATGTGAGTGTTTGCACAGATGTAAATAGACAATAACAGACCCCAGTATTTACTGCTTTTGTAACATATTGTAAATTATTGTCATTTGGATTTATTTATTGATAACTCACTGAGACAGTGTTTTTGTTTGTTTAACATGCCAGATGCAGGCATTTAGGAGCTCCTCTCCTCTGTTTTAAAGAGTTCTGTGTTGTTAAAAGGGGTTTTTTAATCCCAATGTGTATAAAATAGAGCTACAACAAACCTTTTTGTGTCTGTCAGTGTTATTTTGGTATCATTAAGATAGTTGTTATCAATATTTATAATGTAAAAAAATATATATTTTAATTTTAACGTTTTGTATATATATATATATATATATAATTTTTTAATGTTTAGTTTATTTCGGTACATAGTTTATATAACTATATATATATACATATAGCTATATATGTATTTTTAGTTATATTACCCTAAGAGAACCCAGGTGTCAGTATATTATTTGTGGTTTATCACGTCCATATGATGCGTTTGCGTGCTGGATTCTGTAGAGGGCGTGGTAGCTTCGCTCCTTCGGAACGTCATTGGACAGCCGAAATCACGTGACGGGGTTCAGATCCGGATTCTCAGTTCAATTATATGGGTCTTAGCTCACGGTAGGTGATGTGTTATTATTCCTGCCAACTTATTTTATGTTTACACAACAGTACGTGCAGATACATCAGTTTTAGAGATGCTGATTATAAGAGCTTTAAGTTTTGTGTAAATAAGCTCGGTTGCTTACTGCACAGAAACGTGTATGCTTGCTGTGGATTAGTTAGTGTAACGATACCATACATCAGTGATAATGTTACTCTGTATTATCAGACAGACTGAGGGATGCAACAATAAATCAATATAACTGATGCCCTCGACAGAAGTGTGTTTCCAGTATTTGCGTGATGTAGTATTTATTCATATTTGGAACTAATTTTGTTTTTATATTTCAGCTTTCATTTTAATGTTAAATTACTAGTTATTTAAAAATATATTTCTTCAAAATATTGTTTACTGTTATTACAGTTCTGTCTCCTCTAGGTGAAGAGTATGTAAAATATACCCACGTTAAAATTCAGTGCCATGTTACCTTTAGATGAAGGTGCTAGGCTGAGCTTTAATATATGCATATCTCTGCATGTTTGCACAGCCACATGGAGCGTTTGTTGGGTTTAGGTGTTGGGCCGCTGGCAGCTGGGACTGTGGGGCTGCTGATTTTGCTGAAAATGATCCAGAGATTGAGACATAAGCGGAGTGTACAGGATAAAGTGGTGGTGATCACTGGAGCCAGTTCAGGCCTGGGCAAAGGTTACATGAACATAAACTCACTTATAATGTCTAATGTCTTATCAGTGGCATTTGAGTATAGATATTACATGATGGTTTTAATTTGCTCTATCTGTCTTTTGTGGCTCAGAGTGTGCTCGGGTCTTCCATGCGGCGGGGGCCCGACTGATCCTCTGCGGACGGGACCAGAAGAGACTGCAGGAGGTCGTGGAGGAGCTGGGAAAGAAAACCAGTGGAAAGATACAGGTGAAAACATGCAATCAAATCTTTCCAAAGTTATGTTATCTCTCAAGCCTAATATAATATTTAAAGCCTTAATTTATGAGACAGATATGCTGTTATACAGTGCCTTGCAAAAGTATAATATTTTCACATTTTGTAATATTGCTGCCATGTGTTACACTGCTTTAAATTACTTTTTTTCCCACATCAGTCTACACTCCATACACCATAACTATACAGCAAAAATAGTTTTTTACATCTTTGCAAATTTATTAAAAAAACTAAAAATGATTTCTTTGTACTCATACCCTTATCTGGGACAGTTACAGCTTAGGAACATTCATATTGCTTGTAGATATTATTATATGCTGTGGCATATTTAATTGAACTGGTATGATTTTGAATGGCACACACATCTTAAAAGGTCTAACAGCTGATGAAAGAGAAAAAAACATGCACCAAGGTCGAAAAGAACCTGAAGAAACTGAGAACCAGGTTTGAGTGAAGCCTGAATTAACAGCTTAACCTTCATAAGCAGTTTGAAACAACCAGGACTCCTCCTAGATCTTGCCTTATATGGTGACCAAGAACCTGATGGTCACTCTAGTTAAGCTCCATCATCGTATGTTGAGATCTACAGAAGGACAAACATTACTGCAACACATCAATTTGGGCTTCATGGCAGTGTGGCAAGAATGTCCTTGAGTGGCCCAGACCCAACCTGGGACTGAACCCACTCAGATATTTCTGGAGAAACCTAAACATGTGCACCTGCCCCCATCCAACCTGACAGAGCTTGAGAGGTAAAGAGATGAGGAGAAGAGATAATTGCCAAATTGCTGATGAGCAAAGCTTGTTGCACCATCTCTACAACTGTAAAGATGTTTCAGCTACATATTTAGTTATGTTATGTTAGTTATGAATACTTATGCAATGGAATCATTTCAGTGTATTTTTAATACATTTGCATTTTTTGTACAATCATGGTCTATGTGGTGTGGATTGAGTAATTTAAAGCGGTTTAAGATAAGGCAGCAACATAACAAATGTGAAGGGCTATGAATACTTTCGCAAGGCACTGTACACACAAGGCACATATATGCAAGCATACATTCGTCCAGTCTCTTAACTAGGTTTATTTACGACCTTCCTTTCAGACTTACACTCCCTGCACGGTCACCTTTGACCTCTCCAACACATCTGTAGTTTCCAGCGCTGCCGAGGAGATTTTGAAGTGCCACGGTCATGTCGATGTCCTCATCAACAATGCGGGCATTAGTTACCGTGGCAACATCCTGGACACCCATGTATCAGTGCAGAGAGATGTCATGGAGACTAACTACTTCGGTCCGGTTGCTCTTACACAAGGTTAGCGGAGAAGAGGCACAGAAACAGATCAGTGAAGCGTCTTCAGTGTCTGATTAAGAATATTATCAGCGCTGACAAAAGTTTTGCAGCCTAATATTTTTGTGGAAAACCTTTTTTTTTCTACAGTTGATGGAGAGTTAAGTGTTGTAACATTGTGGCTTTATTAAATATATTAAATTTAAAATAAATGAATAAATAACTTTCTAGTCATCAACTTTAGAACCATAGTGTATGTATATTAATGTAAAAATAGTGTTAAGTGTGACGAAATACATGCTTAAAGGGCTATATAATGTGGTGTAAATTATATAATTTAGTATGTATCACCTACACATTCAAACCTAGATGTATTCAGACACCTTTAACATTTCTCACGTTATCAGTTTATGTGCTATAGTTTATAAAATAGTAGTAAAAAATATATAGGTAAAGTTAAATTGTCTCAGAACAAATTTATCTCAATCATTTCAGATAACTGTGATAGAAATATGTGTAGTGAATTCGTAAATCAATTCAAGTACACAGATGATACCAATTTAGGTCAACCAATCGACAAGCAATGCTTTATTTTGTACAGTTGGTGGTGTAAAAAGGTCACATTAGCAACTAAAGAAAAACACTTAAGCAAAACCCAGATGTCCCAAATGTTTAGTTTAGTTTAGTGTAGTTTTACTGTACGAAGAATTTTTGGGTATGTCACAATTTACTTTATTTTGTTATCACCTATAGTGTCCTTCACCCACTAGTGAAAAATATAAAAAATTATATCTAGTGTCTAGGTTTGACTTTTTATTACTGGTTTTATTACCAGCCATTCTGCCTTCGATGGTGGATAGACGCAGTGGACATATTGTTGTCATCAGCAGCGTTCAGGGAAAGATCTCCATACCGTACAGATCTGCATGTGAGTATTGCTTCACACAAGAAAATATTTCAATTAAATAAATTTTTTTTTTTTTGTGCATGAATAAAAACATTATTACGCGTGATCCAGTAGCTTGCTTGCGCATCTGAAATGTTTTCTGTCAGATTCTGCATCTAAGCATGCCACGCAGGCCTACTTTGACTGTTTGAGGGCAGAGGTGGACCGCTTCGGCCTGCAGGTGTCAGTCATCAGCCCTGGTTACATCAGAACCAACCTGTCCATCAATGCAGTCACAGGAGACGGCTCCAAATATGGAGGTGAGAGCATGTTATTCTTGTCAACAATCTCAGTTATAAAAAAAAAAGTAAATGAGTAACCTATCATAAATGTACAAATTTTAACATTATTCATACGTCTTTTTTGTGTGTGTGCTGAAGTAATGGACAGTACCACGGCGAGGGGGGCGGTTCCGGAGGATGTGGCACGTGCTGTTCTGAAAGCTGTCTGTCACAAACAGAAAGACGTGGTATTGGCTGGGCTGATGCCTTCTGCAGCCATCTATCTGCGCACACTGTGGCCCGCGCTGTATTTCAGACTGATGGCTTCACGCGCCATAAAACAACACAGAGTGAAGGAGGAGTGAGAGAAAACGGTGTCTTTCTTCTGTATTTCACAGTCTTTATTTTTATGTGTGAAGGTAAATGCTCATGGAATGTATTTAATAAATATTAACAAATGGATTCAGTTGCTCGAATCTTGATCTTTGAAAAACACAGCAGTGCTTATATAAGCAGAACACATTACAAGCATATTGCATCTATTTAAATTACATTTCTGCTGGTCCTAAACAGTTTTAATTTGCCCTTCCACAAATTAAGGTCAAAAGTCAAAAATGTTACATGCACTGCAAAAAATAAGTATCTTTGTTATTATTATTGTCTTGTTTTACAAATATTTAATGCAAATATCTAAACATCTTAATTCAAGATATGAAGATCTTGATTTTTTAATAAAATGAACAAAATTTGAGTAAGTTTATCTTAAAAATGTCAGTGGGGTATGAAAACTTTTTTCTCTCCTTTGAATTTAAAGGAACAGTCCACTATTTTTTTTTAAATAGGCTAATTTTTCAACTCCCTTACAGTTGAGTTTTATCATTTACGAATAGCACCTTTAGCTGTAGCTTATAGATCATTGAGTCTGATTAGGCAGTAGCAGTTTCAATATTTTTCTAAGATGGGGACTATTTTCAGGTGCTGTGTAATATAGCACCTGCTGAACCCATGGTACGGCGGGAAAGTTCCTCGATTATTATGCCAGAATGAAAATCTAGTTCCTAGGCATTTCAACCTAGAAAATCATAACCTTTCATTTTCCATTGGGCTTAGTACACAATGTAACTACAGAAGAGTCAAGTTTTAAATAAAAAAAATCATATCAACTTCATTTTGATTTCTCAGAAAATAGGACTAATTGATCATCTTAATTTTGGTTTGTGTAAAACATGCATTGTTGGAGGGCCTCCAGGAACATTTTTGGGTACCACTGGTGTAAAATTAATGGTAATGGACATTTTACATTCCTTTTCAACTTTGAAGTTGACGGCCCATTATAACCCAAATTTATTATTAACCGACTTTTCCTCTCCATGCTCCCTAGTAGACTTCTTAACCGCATTAACCGTTATAAATCAAATCTCATGTCTCTCATAGTTCCCTTTTGGTTATCACTGATTATCATCATAATTTTCAGGTGGCCCTCATTACAACAGGAAGTTTAAATAATCTAAACGTTTAATGATTTATGTTTTAATAAAGTTCTCACCTGCCTCCTGACCCAATTATATATTACTTGAAACATTTCCATGGCAACAAAAAACACGTAGAGCATTACTGCAAAAACACAAAGAACACGTAGAGCATTACTGCAAGGGCCTCATGTTAATCTGGTTATGACAGATGCTTATGATTCATGTTTGTTTTGGTGGAGATGTGTCACATATGTGGCTCTCTATAAGAGCCTGGGAAATTAATGTGGATGAAATGGTTGTGCTTTAGTTAAAGCAATTTCTAAACAGTGCAATAACTGGCATTTTTCTTCAACAAGCTTACCAATTGGCCAAGCTGTCCATTTTAAACTTTCTTTGCAACATTTTTTTGCAGAGAAAAGAAAAAAAAAGGATTGTCTCCAAATAAGGATAATACTGCACACTTTTCTGTCACAGCAACGTTATTTAAATGGTGTTCAAACAGTCCGTCTAAACACAAGGAAAATTACTGCCTCATTCAGTCCTTCATTTCCAGCGGTTCACATACACCTAAATTCCCAGATATAAAAGGTGTCCACATGGATGAAATATTTGGTATTTTTCCTGATTCTTCTTCTACCAGTTTACCTTTAAAATGCCTTGAGATGAGTTTCACATGTAGTTTTAAGCCTACAGTGTCCTTTTAAACCCACCAACACACTATTTAGAGTCAGGTTCCCCAGGACAGAAAAACTCAATACCAGACCCCTTAAAACCCTGCTCATATTTTATTAAAAAAGCCAACTGAGTTCAATCTAAGCATATATAAAACAGATGTCTTTTTTAAAAACGGACTTACCTTCTGACCTGAGATCATCACAGACATGAACTATATAAGAACTTCCTCACATAAACTCGGTCTTTGTGTTTCTTAAATCAGATTTCTAAAAATTAATCTGAATTCCTAATTAATCTTGAATCAGACATTTTTATGTGTCACCTTTTATGACATTCTAAAACATGCGGTTTTGAGGAACCTGAACGATGTTCAAGGCCAAAAGCAATGCTTCCATGTATGTGTCAAGGCTTCGCTATCTGGCCCCTGCAGGTGAAGTGTTAATCAAGTGGACTGTTTGGAAAACCTGTTCTACAAAACATCAATTTTACAATTCTAGAGAGAAGAAAATTACACAAACACTTAAAGGGACAGTTCACCCAAAACTGAAAACTCTGTCATTAACTACTCACACGCATGTCATTCCAAACCCTTAAGATTGATCATCTTCAAAACACAAATGAATATATTTTAATGAACCCTGAGCTTTCTAACCCTCCACAGACAGCAACACAACTGACATGTTCAAGGCCCAGAAAGGTAGCAAGGACATCATAAAAATAGTTGATGTGACATCAGTGGTTTAGCTGTAATTTTACAAAGCTTAAATGTGCAATTTGAAGAAGAATGAAACAAAACTAAACTGAAGAGGAACAAAGGTCTTACAGGGTTGGAACTGCATGACGTTGAGTAATGAATGCACAATTCTCCTTTTTGGGTGAACTGCACCTTTAAAAAAAAAGACTGACCCTACCTTTGACCTTTAAAAAAAACTGTTTCAAACATTATACACTACAATATGTAAATAAAACATAACAGAAAACTAATTTAAGCTAGGGTGCAATCATACGAATATCATTAGAGACTAAAACTTTTAACACAGTTGTCTTAAGCAAAGTAAACTGGTCTATCTGCTAACTCAAGGTATAGTGATAAATGAAAACCAAACAATGCATTTCAGACGTGTTCGCGTTTACTGCTCATCTTTTATATTTTTTTTCTTTGTAACTTCATAAGAACTTGATTTACAATAATGCACTTACTGCCACATTTAGTCCCGTTTTAAACGGTTCGATCTCTCTGATTTGAAAACATGGCCACATTGATGAAATATACTCGATTTTGTCCAATTATTTTTCCAGCATGTTTACCCAGATTTTTTAAGATGAGCTACGCATTTCCATTTTGACCTCTAGCATATGAGACCACAATTGTGTAATCATTCAAAGCAGCAATTAATCGTTCAAAGTCTGTTTATGTTATTCTGTGTGCTTAAGATGTGTTTTTTCTTCCTACAGGTTATCTCAATGTTTTTTCAGTGTTTTAATTTTAGTATAACATTATATTACCGTTCATAGTTTTGCTTTCTCATTTGAAGTATAAACAAATCCAATGTATAATTGACAGCTGAGGCTTAATACTATAAAATAGCAATGCAAGTTTTTTTAGAGCGTTGTAAGCTTGTGTATGTTCATGTAAAAATATGGCATGCAGTTGCTTCAAACAATGGTTGTGATAATCATAATTATTTGCAATTACAAAATTAAGGGAATTATCAGCAACTATGATGTCGTAACCGTGCAGCCCCTGGTGAACTGAACTATCCATTTCAGATGGGTTCACATTTTCTGCACACCTTTCATATTTACTTTTCATAACTTTCAGACGAAGAACCGGATTCAAACTGATCCACTACAAACCACGGCAAATCTGCCCGTGAGCTCTGCCTGAAGGCTAAGACTCCGAGCCCTTGATGGCCCAATAAAAGGTGGTCAGAGATGCCAGTGAGGTTAAATCTCCTACTGTTTAATGAAAAGGTGATGCACCAAAGGCAGGGTACAGTAAAACTACACAGAGGGAGAAAAGAGAGGATTCAAAGGTCATTCTTAAAACATGATCCGTCCATCTGTCCACCACGCGTCCGGTCCGACAGCTCGCTGGCCGGGTGCGGAAGCTCCGTGTGGGTGGCAGGTGATGTTTGGGGAGGGCCGCCGGGACAAGGAAGGGGCTGGACAGGCGCAGGGAAGGAGCGGGAAGGGGGGCTCAAGTGCACTGGTGATATCACTTTTAAAGTACGGAGAAAAGGGGAAGATTCATTCAGAACTACAAGCTCCCCCCCAACCCTTCCTCTCATCCATCTGTCCAATCTTTAACCGATTGAAAGCAAGACGCTGAAAAAGCGTAATAGAGAGAGCGCTGCCTCCTTTTGTTTTTTGTTTTTCATCACTCTCTCCATCGGTCCATCCATATGTTTTGTTTGGTGTGTGTGTATATCTGCCAGTGTCGGGTGTTTAGTAGTGCTTCTCACCTCCCTGCTGCGTGTCTGTGTGTGTACGCGTATATCAGTATCTGTATGTGTGTGTGCCATCGCGCTCATACCGCGTACAGTTCATAGATCTTCTTGGCACAGTACGCCAGGGCCGCCAACGCTATCGTGTTGTGCAGTCTCTTTCTGTGCACGTCGTCCCGCCGAACCAGAACCACCGGCGAAGAGGAGGTGAGCGTGTGCAGCGGCAGCCGCGACAGCTTCTGGCTGTCGTACTCCACCTGGTACTTGCAGCAGGGGTCGAACTGCCAGGAGATGCCGTAGAGAGTGGCGCAGGCCAAGCTCAGAGCACCAGCGGGGAGCGCCACGTAACGGGAGTAGTCGACGGGGAGGGCGAGCGGCGTCAGGAGGCACACGGCCCCAGCCAGAACAGCGCTTTTGTGCAGGCAGTTTCCCACAGCCACCCAGCGGGCCGTCTCGTCTCCGATGCGCGTGGGTTCGATTACGATGTAGCGGTACTGCGCCTCCAGAGCCTGCTCCAGCTCGTACTCAAACTGCTCCTGTGCATTCTCGCCGTTGTAGATCTCGTGGACGATGTAACACTCCGTCGCCGCCATCACTCCCCTGAAGAGAGCGAAAGAAAGAGAATTTGTCAGTGCGAATAAACACAATTATCTAATAGTTCAGTTTATGAGCCCTAAATGTCACAAACTGACTCGTATATTAATTTACATGCCTCTAAACACACCCAGTCGGTGGCATGAGAACTGAGAAAACCAGCCTGAAATGGTCACAGGAGCTACTGTGAGTTTTTGTTTTGTTTGTTGTTGTTTTTTGCAAAAAAAGTATTTCATAAGTTGTAAATAAAAACTACTTATGTTCATAAGTAAAACCATGTAAACAGGTTCATCATAGCACTGTGCATGAGGTATTTTTTTTATATGATTTATAAAACTCTTGTATCAAAGGGTTTTTCTTTTTTGTTCAGGTCTATATGTTAAAAAACAACCACCACCATAATAATGTCAATGGAGCTACCAAGCCTTGTTTTTGCAAATGTCAGAATAGCTTTTTAGCTAATATTTAGTCTCCTCTACTGACCAGTTCACGTTAGACCGACATATGTTTTAAGGTATTATTGAATCAGATTGAGGAAACACATTAAATGTGTAATTTCCTTTTAATAATTTATCATGTCATTATTATTTCTGAAACTGAATTCAAGTGGGACATTTACATGAAGGCTTTTCAGTCCAATTGAGCCATCAATATATTTATTTAGTTGCATGTAAATGTAACTACTAAGACTTAATGTTTAAAAAAATATATAGCTGACTTTAATTAATTAATAAATAATAATAATAATAATAATAATAATAATAGATAAGACAAGTCAACATCTCTTCAGATGGGAAGACATGATTTTCTATGTGGAAATTCTTAAAAAGCATTTACTAAAATGACTTTATACAGTATAAATGACAGTGTATTCTGGTCTTTATTAGACTGGGGCTGTCTCGCGTTATCTAAATCATCCAGACCATCTGCGGCCTGAACTCACAGTCAGACAGGAAACCTTTGAGCGAGGTTATAGAAGCATAAAGGATGACGGGAAATGTTCGTGTGTACGATGAAATACACTTCGCTCTGGTTGGTTTGTAATTAAAACCTTATTTCAAAATGCCCATCATTTAAGAAATCACTGACCTGCTAAAAAAGTCGACAGAGCCAAGTGAGAGCGGTCCGCCTTTTGCAACGGTTAATTAAATTGAACGCATACTGTGAGTTTAACAATAAGCGCATTAAACAACCATATTATTAGAAAGACAAATAACATCTCTTCCGGTTGTCAAGACATTTGCGGCAAACACTAAAGTTAGTATTAAAACTGTAAGCCCCTGCTAACTAACGTCTCCTTAAAACCCGCTGTCATGCGCTATTTTAACTTCTACCTCTCGTGTCAATGTAGGTTACACATACTGCAAAAAACACATGAGTGATCAGTGTCGAGACTTCAGAAGTAACGGTCATAAAAACACATTTTTTTCGTTTTGTGCACTGCTAATCAGTTGAGGGACCCCAGAGTCAGTAAGCTAATCAAAACAACACATGAGCTCTATTCAAACAATATTTCTCAGTGTTTGCGGCTCTACAAAACTCCGAAAGACTTAGCATTTTAAGGATACTAAACTAGCTTAAATTCTGTATAAAGCCTACAAATTACACGTCTCGTTTAATGAAATAATGACAGGTTTTAATCTAACTGACCTCTCCCTGTTGACTGGGACACCGCGCCTCCTTCCCAGCGACGCCATCTTGAAAATGCAACGGACTAAACTTGACGCAAAACCCACTGTGGGGCACTGTGGGTAATGTAGTTCTATGCTCCTCCTCTTTTTATAATGTTTAACGTTGGCCAAGGCTACATAAAGACTACAAAACCCGTGAACCAATTTAGTTGGGGACCCTACCACCTGAAAGGAATGTGTAAAGATATTAATATTTGCACTATTTGGTTAAAGACATTTGTTTTTAATATATGAAACACATTCTTTCGTGCAACAAACCAGTAATTAATTTTCATTGGGGTTTAATCCGTCAGCCTATATAATTTAGGCTTGTGTTTTTGAAGAGCCGAGGTAACCAATCGAAAGCAAGGACAACACTGTGGGGCTTTTAGTAGGACAAACCATTCCCAATGCGAACGTTGCACAAAAGATGTGGTCTGACAAAATGGTTTAACTGTTTTGTAGCCTGTCCAAAACTTTTAGTCACGTTGTGAACGTGGACGCGATCAACAAGGCACTCACCCATAATGTAGTCGGTTCTCGTTATGCGGTGAGTCCCGTCCTCGTACGGCGCTCACGGAGCTGGTGCAGGGGAGCAGTGTTATAACAACTACACGGTGCTTGGTAACACGTGCAAGGCTTCGCGCTCTCGGTCTCCCCCAATAGTGATGGATTGCATAACATAAAACAAATTGAAACCAATAACTTGGTATCCGTGCATTAATATAAGTGAGGAAACAAAGTGAAATAATTTAAACATGTTTACAGTCAGCTAAAAAAAATAAACGTATAATTACTGTGACTTAAATATCAATTGAAAAAACATATTTTAGCAAAGCGGTAGACGTTTTTTTTCTAGCTTTTTATATATATATATATATATATATATATATATAAAAATTTTTAATGA
>JAUMHR010000045.1:13535772-13554922 GCA_032361145.1 Enteromius fasciolatus
TTTAAACAAAATATTATGATTATATTACGATGAGCAACAATTCAGCTCCTTTTTAAACCTTGCATAGTAACTACCGTGGGTGACGTAATTTCGGCCGAATCATTAAGCTCTCCTGCAGCGACAGCTTACATAGCTGGAACGGCCACACATACATGCATAAACCTACCCACACAAATAAACCCATATACACATAAACAAACGCCCACACGTATACAATTATACACACACACACAAACACGTACCCACACAGATACAGCCATATACACACACCTCCACCTTTCTTCCTGTGCGCTTTGAAACTTTCTGAGAATTGGAGAGCGCAGCGTATGTGACCACATGATGGGTGCATAAGGGGTCACACATCTCAAGAGTGTGTGTGCGTTGGAGTTACAGGAAAGTAGCCGGCATATATAAGACAAATTACTGTACGTTTATTTTAAAGACTGGCTCGGCACACTCTCTCCACCGTGTGTAAGTTCTGTTGTGCGTTTTTAATAAAACCCAAATTGTCACTTTAAACACCAAACGATGCTCTGCGTTCATATCAAACAGACTCAAAGTTAATTCTACCCTGATGTTCTCCAAAAAGCTAGTGACACTTGAACTGAGTGCACCCATCAGAAGGACGCCAGAAACGTAGCACCCAGAGGAGCGTGAGAATCTGCGACGAACACATCTCAGGAGGAAATGAAGGAAAAGGCTCGACAAGAATGCAAGACGCATGTGTTTGCATCTACACATCTGCCGTTGTCTGCAGCCACTCGCAGGTCTAGAGTTTGCATGCTCTGGTGCAATACAGGAGAAGGAAAGCAGAGCGAAATTCGATATAAAGACAATATCAGTGCTTTCGTGTTTTCTTGTTTCAAGACAGTCAAGTGCAACTGAAGTTTCGCTAAGCCTCAGGCCGCTCCTCTCGGCGTCGTGAGCAAGTAGGTGGACGATAACGGTGACTAATCCTGGGCTTCCTCGCATATGAAAATAAAAAAGCAAGCTGCTTTGATGTGGGTGACAATCACACAATCAAAATCTCTATGACCAATAAAGTTACTCACTTTTAGCTTATATTTTCTGATGATATCTCCAAGGATTGAGGATCAAGCCCCATCTCACCTCGTCCTATCAACCGTGAACAAATTTTACACATTCAATCACCAAATGCATCTCTTTAATTGATATTGCAGACAAAATAACCTTTCAATGCTCTGATCTTAAGGTGCACAGGAAATGTTTTTAGCAGTCACAGCCAATGACTCCAGGATTGATTTATGCAGGTTTTAATGACTAAAAGTGAAACTTCCAACTGCTAGTAACTTTTTTTTATTTTTTGCTGTTCCCCGTCTCCAACATCTCTGACCTGCTAGCTTTGTGCTGAACTCCAACAGTAGTACATCACTGAAAATCGGACTAATTATTTAGCCACGGGAGGTCAACCATGACAGTACTGTGAATCCACAATCTTGACTTTCACTCAGAAAGGGTAGCCGGGTTCTTTGAGTGCCGTTGTGCAACTGTATTAACCACAAGCAAGCTAGCTGAGTCACTATTCTGTTCAGATGCTCTTAAATTAACCCACCAACTGAAGAGCTTTCATTTTTATTTAATAAATAAATAGTTTAGTTTAACCTTGTCATTACACATCACTCTATTCTCCTATTTGATAATGTTCAGGGTTTTGTTTCAATCTGCTTCAATTTCAAAATCCAGTGCAACAAGAGATGTGCCAAAAATGACTTCCCCCATCTCCCATTGGTTGGATAAACTAAGCCCCTCACTAAATTCACACATTGTAATGAACATTTAAACGTAACAGTGGGCTCACTTAGTGTGCATGCACATAATCATATGTAAAAAGTCATTCACTAGTAATTATGCATAGATTTTGTATTTCTACACATAGGAGAACTCCTCACGACAGCAGCATACGCACATGAACTCTAATGTTAATGCTTTTGAAGTTTTCCAGGTTAGTCTTTATATTAAATATGGCCAAAGCAAGCTTTCTGCACAACATTTTCTTTACTGTCCTTTTGGCACCCTCAGAAGTGGGTATTTTTACACACTGAAACCTCCCAGCTGAAACCATATCGACGCTTCACTTTCACTATTTATGATTTAATATGCAATGAAATTAAATGGAATATCATCGTGTGCCATTTTTGCACGTGTGGTTTCAGTTTTTCTTCCTACAATTCTACAAACACTTCACCTCAGATTTCTTCACAGCAGGAGAGCATCATCACAGACACAGGAGCTTTGAAGTCCATATCCAGTCTTTTTGAACATCACTTTATGAAGGCATTTACATAGAAATCTAAAATGCTAAGCGAGTATTTGTGCAGTTTAAAATTATTATATACATTATTAGTTTAAAAACAGATGGGCCCTGAATAAAATCCATATAATACTTGCACAATTTAGGCTGAATGTGTCAATAATAAGCCATTATGAAACTGTGTAGCAAACTTACAAGTTAGACAAACCTAACACAGGTTAAACTATAATTTACCCAAAAAGCTTCTTAATGTTTTTGCTTTGTGGCTGTCATAGGACATTGTGAATAACACAAGCTCTGGGGAAAATCTCTTCGTATAATAAGTTGATGAGACTTCATAGCAGCTTGGGAAACGGATCAAAGGGAAGCGGGAGAAAAGCTCGCAAAATAATGAGCTAATCAAAGCTTTCTGGCTTGTCAGGCACACAAATGTATCACGGCTGTTCCAAGCTACCTTTAACAAAGAAAGAGACCAAAATAAAAACGTGAAAAACAAACAGCTAGATTCCTTCGCCTCCTACTCCTAAAATCCGCGCTAGCAGCTCGAGCTAACGCCGCAGTTTGAGAAGGGCCTAGCGCGCGCAACCACAACACACCTCCAAACTCCAGCACGACCACCCAAAAAAAAACAGGATAAATACTGGCATACAGCGCAGTTGGGTCAGACTACACTGTCGGAACGGTTAGAAAAGCAGCAAAGGGTGTACGGCAACTCACTGGCAAAGAGTAACTTTTTTGGAAAAGCGACGCAAAGAAAGGGTTAAACCGAAGGAAACATTGGTTGGTCGGGACGGCAGGCGTGCAGGCCGATCGGCTAGCACAGCTAACATCCCCACCGAGGTGCATGTTCGTGCAGCTGTGTGCAATGGACTCCCGCAACGGCAGGACCTGCTTTTGCAAAATAGTTAAACGCGATTGCAAAACCCCCAAACGAGGTAATTTCAATCGACCTGCTTTGCAAAGCGCGCGCAGCGACAATACTCATATTTTACCCTGTGGCTCATAGCAAGCTAACATCCTCGTCGTGGACGACTTTCACTTCTTGCACCCCAAACCGCCCAGATTTACGCTCCTTCAGAGATTTTTCTCTTTCGTATTGACGAGCACTCGCGGTCTGCGAGCGGCTAGCTGCACGAGACTCAAATGCATTTGTATGCAAAAACAGCACTAGGCAAGAAAACAATAACAATTTTGACGACTCCTGCTCTTTCGGAACAAAAACCTGCAGATAGACCGGGGAAAATAAGTCGTGTCGTGCAATGACAGCATCATACCTTGACAGATGTCCGAGGGACGCTTTCTGTGCATGAGGCGAACAACTGTCATCGCTGTAAATAAATGCAAAAGGAGAAATTAACTTGTAGCAAAGACTACTCACCCGAGACACGAGCGCCCTCTCCCTCATACCGTCCACCTCAAGTTGTGTAGCGATCCGATAAAACCCAGATCTACAAAAGACAACTCGCTTCAGATAAACTATTGGACGCGGTGCGTTTCGGCGAACAGCGTGAAGTCGCGTGCACAAGCGGACAAACTATCGTAAATCGCTCTGGTTTGCTTCTAGACTGCACGAGCCCACCGCTGCTCCGGTTTACAAGCCATCGCTACGTGGCTGGCCTAGGTCTCGCGCATCAACCATCCTCCGAGTTCATCCGAGGCGCTCGAGCCGCCGCTGTCTGCACTGGAGAAAGCGCGCGTGGCGTCGGTTTTTTTTTCCTTCTCGTAATCAAAGAGCGAGACCAGACAGCGTTCAGTGCGCGCGCCCGTCTTCCTCCCTGCGGCGAACCACCTCGACAAAAGTGACTTTTTACTTGATGGACCCCTTGCCAAACAATAAGAGAAACAGCTGCCTGTTCAACATTATGAGAAAGCGTCAAGCCTCCTCATTTTGAGAGCTTTGTTGTGTGTTCATCACCACGTATGTCCAGGCCTAATGTGAACTTAATACTGTCAGTTGTACATTAAAAGAAATGGAAATAGAGTGAAAATGGCAATAAATATATTTTGTTCCAAGAGGAACCTGTAACCTCAATTGAATATTTCCAATGCACAAAAGGTTCTTTAGATGTTCTCCATACTAATAATAAAAAGAAAGTTCTTTGGGGAAGCAAACCTGATTAATCTGTGTGGTATTGCAATAACCCCCTGCAATCCCACAGGGGGTTATTGCAATATGTGTTGAGAGAACAGTGCTGAGGATGGAGCCACAGGGCAGGAGAAGAAGTCCAAAGAGGAGGTTCATGGATGTGGTGATGGAGGACATGCGAGTGGATGGTCTGACAGAGGAAGACACAGAGGAAACAGAGGAAAAAGCAAAATGGAGATGGAGTGAAATGTGGTGTTGTTTTTTATTTATTGTGCAATGAAATAAAGGCATTTGGGATGTTTTTGTATGTTTTGTTATATTTTATAAGACCGTTCCTGTTGCTTCAAATACATTATAGAATGCAGTAAAAAGTGTTTAAAAAAAAGTTTTTTTGATAAGAATTTTTGAGATCTCTTTGTTTAAATGATCACCCGAGCACCTGAAATGTAAAAGGGATAGAGCTTTTATGCTGTGGAAAAAGCTTTCACTGTCCTTAAAAACCTCTCCTAAATTAGAGCTATTTTGGAGGGCTTTTAAAAACTTTTGTATTGTAAGTTGTATGGATTTTGTTGAATTTTGGCTTCATTTGTGATTAATTTTGTGTGTTTTTGAAAGTGCTGTAAAAAAATACCTGAGCTGAGCATGGATTTTATTGGAAAGAATGCACTACAAACAGATCAACACCAAATTTAGTCAATGTAATGTAAAGCCCTTGGTGATGTGAAATTGTTAAGATCTTGAGTTTTTCGTTGAAGTTGGTTGTGGCGTCCTAACTACGATGTTTTGCCATGAAATAGTTGTATCTCAGGCATCCAATATCAGATCTGCCTCTGTCCTGAACACGTCTATGCCCATATTCAGTTATAGTTATAGCGCCACCTGCTGGCAACAGGAAGTGGTATGTTTTACACTCTAAAGAACTCCTTGTAGAGATTTAATGATGTCAACATGTGAAATTGCTAAGATTGTTAGTTTTCATTGAATAGTGTGTCCTTGGTGGCCTGACGAATTTTGATGTTTTGTCAAGGAAAAGGAAGTGTAACTCGGACATACAATGCCAGATCTGCTTAAAATTTCCCATTTGATAAAAACCCTGGCCTGAAGACATCTACACATCAGTATACTGTTATTGTCAGAGCACCACAAGCTGGCTACAAAAAGTTTGGCACATACATGATTTTGACATATTTGTTCCATATTAAACACTTTACAAAGCATGTTGCCCACCGCTTACTGTTTTCTTTAAGCCCCCGGGTGGAGGTGTGCCCAGGTGCGAGGGCCCTTTCAACACTGCTTGCAGCTTTAATAAGAAGAACCTGCATGATATATCACTCCTTCAGGCAAAGTCTTAAAGCCTGGCTTTAAAAAAACCTGACATCATTTTTAATCTATAGTTTGCTCATTCCTACTATTATTGATGATAATATTTAACCCACTGTTAAAATGTTCCATTGCTCTCTGATTAGTATTAATTGTTTGTTATGCCTTTGTAATAGTGCTTTTATACAATGCAGGTGTGTTATTTTAATAACCCAGAACTGTGTCTGTTTAGAGAGCAGCTACTGCTTTAATTTATTTTATTTATCACTGCGCTGATGCTGAGATTTTCAAAAACTCACGAGTGACTCTCACCACACCATTCACTCCAAGCACAGGAGGATGTGAGGGAATCAATGATGTCTGATAAGATGAGTTCTGCGAATAGTGTCCTCCGGTTGTTATAAGATTATAGCAGATCAATTGATCAAAAAAGTACACAAGACATTACGTAACTCTTTTCAAACTAAAAAGTAAATAAAGTCCAAATAATGTGAAACATGTCAAATAAATATTTGTGTTGTAGGTGCCCACAAATGTGTTTTGAGCACAAGTGTAAAACAGGAAAGAAACATCAACATCCTGTGTGTGAGTAGTGTTGTCTGTGAAGTCTAAAATAGTCAATCGCTATTTAATGTGCTTCTCTCACCTCTTTAATGCAGTACTCCTGCAGCAGAAATGTAATGATTCATTCTGTGTATACTGTACTCCGGGAGGGAAGTTAATGTCTGACAAAGAATGGCAAAGAAGAGGGGATAAGAAAACAACAGAAGGTGTGAACAAAGAAAATCTCTAAAAAGAAAACATATTTGGCCTTTAAAATTTGACGAGAAAGGTTCAAATAAATCATGCTGATGTTTATTATTTTCCAATGAAGAAAATCTGTATATTGGAATAACTACAATCAATGTTTCCAATTTGTATAACTGCATTAAACATTTAGTCATGTTTTCTTTATATAGTTCATGGTCAGCAGCTTTTATTTTTCTTCAGAATTAAGCACAGATGCCCTCTAGGGGACACTAAAAGGCACATATGCCCTCTTAAGTGTGCTTCACAACCAGCGAGGAACAAATTGGTCTATATAACATTAAAAAATGTTTGTGTCTGCAAACTGTAATAACAGATGTCTATAATAATGAGAGTCATTCAGCTGTATTTGATTTAGTATAAATGAATAATTGTTTATTTTATCCATTCACCACTTGTTAAACAAGGGCATTCCTTCAGCCACATAACAACAAAAACACATTCAAACCAAAAAACAACAGTCGTTCCTGCAGGAGCAGATGGTGAGAGTGATGTCAATCATCCAGCACTCACTACTTATGAATGTATAATTTAATTTAGCTTGGCATGGTATTTAGATCAATTTCTGTGTACAGGTTTCAAACAACATCGACTCGCATTTAGCCAAGAAAACTTTCCATATGCAAATATATGCACCTGGACTAAATTTACATACACAGACTCATCCCCTGGGTTCCCCTTCACTCTTTCCAAATGCTGATATAACCCTGTGGCAGTCCATACTTTCAGGAATAGAGCAAGAAAACTCTTGAACTAAAAGAGAGAAAAACACAGAGCATCTTTGTCTCTTTAAAATATGCCTATAGATAAGATTCTACAGACATCACCATTTCTGAAAGTAGCCAAGCTTAGAGCAGAAGAAGTGAAGTGAGTGTGTGTGTCTCTAGTTTCTCTATCACTGTGGTAACTGAAGAAGCGTTCCCTGTCCAGACGGGAGGTAGGTAACATTGCGTGAGCGGCTGAGCTGGAAGGCGATGTCCTCCGCAGCCTCCAGCTTCCTCAGCTCCACCAGGCCATCACCAGCTTCTGCCAGAGAATTGGCAATCAACAGTGCAGCCTGGGAGTCTCCTGCCGCTGATATAATGGCCGCCTGCTTCTGCTGCTCTGCCTGGGATACAAACACAGAGAGAACGTTAAATCACCTGTTGCTTGTGGACAAATAAAACAGTATTTTTTTTTTATATGATAGAAAACAATCCATATTAATATTAATTGAAATCAGTTTTTAATGTTTAAATATGGAAATAATTATTATATGTAAATATACATAACTAAACAAAACAAACTTGTGCACATGTAAAGTGTGGAAATTAAATGGAATTATTTTGCTAATATTCTAATATAAGCAATACTCCAAACTATTTAGGTAACTGATGACACATTTTCCACCAAGCAAAATGCACAAAATTTTATTTAGTTTGTGCTTTTGGTATTTAATATTTATGCATCATTTACAACATCAAGAGTCAGATTATTACTCTTAAAATTCTACCGTATGAATTGGAGTATGTAGGCTCTTACCTTTTCTACAACAAACCTAGCTCTCTCAGCCTCCTGCTGTGCAACCTGTTTCATCTCAACAGCCTCTGTGAACTCCTTGCCAAACGTCAGATGTGTCTGAGGGGAGGGAAAATGTTAAGGTAAGGCACGGCAGTGAAGAAAAACAGAAAGAAAGAAAAGCTGCAGTCTTTACCAGGGAGACGTCATCTAGAATGAGGCCGAAGGTGGATGCTCTTTCTGTCAGATCCTCACTGACCTGCCTGGACACCAGCTCTCTCTGAGTGATGAGCTCACCGGCATCAAAACGGGCCTGTGGAAAAATGTATATACATTAAAACACAGTTAAATCTACGTTTTCTGCCCCGTTTACACTACTGTTCAAAAGGTTTTGTTTTTTTCCAAATGTTTTTTGGAAGAACTCTCATAAAGGATAAATTTAACTGATCAAAACTGCAGTAAAATTGTGAAATATTATCTTTTTTTTTTTCTTTTTTTTTTTGAGAGGAACAAATTACACTTCCATTTTCTGTATATCATACAATATACATCAAAACACGTACATATGCACGTACATACGCATCCATATATTATTATTTACTTCACGTTCACATATTAACATCTCTAGTGTATCCATACATATATGCATCACTTACTTTTGTTGTGTACATATTTGTGGGAAGGTAATTAAATAATTATAATAAAAAACAAAACTAAACAAACAAAATTAAAAACACAACAACAGAAACAGCTATAAACATATGGGGAGTGATAATTTTTTTAAATTACAGAGTAAAATCTGGTATATGAGATGTTGCGTATTCAGTCCATTTTTCCCAATGTAAGAATAAAAAAGTTCTGTGCTTTGATTTACAAATGCTGTTATTTTCTCCATTTAATATATGTTGAAATATTATTACAATTTAAAGGATCTGTTTTCTGTTTTAAAGAAACCAACACTTCCTTGGTCTCTTGACATAAGAGGTTATTTTACAATAAAACATCCTGTAAGTTTCAGAACTCAAAACTTTGTCGTCAGTCTAAAAACAGCTTATATAAAAGCCACTCTGTCAAATGACAGGTTTGAGGGATGTGACAAAATAGTGTGGATAAGCACCACCTCAGCAGAGGAAGATCAATGCCTGCTTCTACACCACTGCTTTAGCCCCACCCACAGATTCACACACGTTGTGTAAAAAACGAGAGGCAAATACAAGTCGATACAGATTAGAAACATTAGGAAAGAGTGGATGAACTTTATTTTTAATGAAGTGCCAGACTGTCAATTTTGTTCACTTAATTTTTTTACTGGGGATTTGTTTACAAACGAGGCACAATTTGACACATGATTTTCAAAGAGATAAAAAACGAAGGATTCGGCAGTAATGATGTTGCAACACACAAGTGTGAGTAACTGTTTATTAATATGTGATCACTATTGCTTTGTCTCTTCATATAGATCGTTTGATATGTACTGAGATTTATGCATTTTTAACCAAAATCACAGCAGGGTCCATCTGTGAAGGATGTAGGATGTAAAATACACAACTATTAGCTAATCACAGCAGTGAGGGTTTACCTCCGAGTCTACCGTCTGCAGTGCCTATGTTCTGATGAAGAGGGTTAAAAACAGGATCAGCCTATTACTTCTAAAGATTCTAAAAATCTTGATAACATTACAAGTGGACCTTAGAGAAAACAAAGATCGTTTATGGCCCCTTTAAAGTAATTTATTTCCGATATAGTAACACACACTTTTCAGCATCAGTACTTCACTGTCACAAGATTCTTGCTGAAAGTTTTGTAAATTATGATGGAAAGTTCACATTTACACAACACAAAATTGTAATTACAACATCAGGTGTTTTAAGTCACTTTGGTCAGAGCAATATATCGATGTATAATTTTTTTCTTCTTGTAAACATGATAAACATTGTAATATATTTTATCTTTTTTGTAACAGTTCTAATAAATAAAAATAATTTTAATTATTTAACAAACTTCCCATCAATACAGATGCATCATTTTCCTAACTAATATGAATTTCAATAATATTTCACAAGCATTCAACTCGACATACAATCTAATGAATGCGCAATTACTATTATTGTCAATTTAGATAGCACTACTTAATAATTTTGTGTAAAGATTTTTTTCGCCCTCAGGATTCTTTGAATAGAAACTTCAAAAGAACATTTATCTGACATGCAATTTTGTAACATTAGAAATTTGACAATTTAATCCATCCTGAATAAAATTTCTTTGAATCAAAACAAACAGAAATGGTAGCGACTGGTTTTATAGATGACATGTTTGCACAGCGTTATGTGTGACACTCACCACTACAGCCTTCAGAACCTCAGTGGTGATGGAGGGCAGCACTCTCTCATCATAGTCCTCTCCGATGCTGGTGAAGATCCGTGGAAGCTGTGTAGCTACTGGCCGGAAGAGGATCCTCAGCGTGATGTTGACATTCTGCAAATCTGAGAGGGACAAAGACAGACCATCATGCAGTTTCCTAAATTAGTAAAAGCAAAAGAATGAACACATTGTGATGCAGAGAGACAGAATAATACAGACATTAGAAAATAAATAAAGAACGGAAATCAGAAACGGTAATGACATACCTTTGCTGCCAGTGATAACAGGCACATTGCGTGGACGAGACCTGCAGTCAAAGAGGATTGGCTTCTGCACCCAGGGAATTAGGAAGTGTGTGCCCTCCCCAACGACAACATCCTGAACACCTCGAAACCTATCGAAGATGACCGCCCTGTGCCCCGCATCCACTGCAATGAAAAACCTCACAGTTAGCTCTTCGAATATAATTTAAAACCTAGCAAACACTGCTTAAAAATTATTTTATCAACTCAGAACAATTATGCCACTGATTTATTAGGTACATTACAAAGTGACTTAGCACTGAACTTACCATTAAAAAGCGCAGAGTTTACTACACCTCCTCCAATGGCCAAAGCCAATCCCAGCTTTCCAATGGATTCAAAGAGCTTCGCCATGGCAGCAACGTGACAGTCCTGGGGAAAGAAGCTTATTAAGCATCTCATTATGGCATCTCTCATGAACGTAAAATGTTTGAATTACACCAATCTGACTGGTTAGCCTTGACACTGACATCAGTGAAACGTGCTAACGTGGGTCAGACAAGGAAACCGAGAAGCATTGGTAAAACAACCTTACAATTATTAATCTGCCCTTCGAAAATATGTATTCGTTAACACAACAAGTTACATGAGAGAAATTTAAGTGGAATTACAACAATTCCGTTGTAGTGAAGTTTATTTAATTAGCCTGCTACACGCTAATGCTGCAACTGACATGCAATCAAGCCCCACTGCCTGCTTTACCACCGAGACGCGCTAATCCTGCGTGTTTCTGTTTCAAAACGTCACGTTATTATTTTCGGCCTATATGTACAGTAAATAAACACCAAGCCCGTATTAAAATACCGCTAGCCTCTTACAACGTGACTACTCACCGACTGCGCTAGTAGATCACAGTGACCTCCACCGGAGCTTGCGTACGAAACACATGAGAAGGTGACTTCTGAGCATGCGCTCAACCCTCAACACGGGCTTCTCTGATTGGACAGAGAGCCACAGCCGAAAACGCCCACGTGAGTAACGATAACTGTTATTGGTCGACGTTTGCTCATGGGTTTAAAGATTGAACAACAGTGTGGGCGTTTCTTCAATTATGAAGAACAATTTTGGCACTGTTAACGTTTTGAAATGTAATTCCCCCAACAACCAGTAACAACGTTATAATTTTCCAGTCCCACCAAAGGAATATGATACCTTAATGAAAGCTATACCAACTGGCTTAATTCAGTTGACTAAAAAACGTAAATTTAATAAAGGCAACATTTTTTATCCATCTTTACGCTTTAGATGGAATTGACATTTCAGATCGAAAATGCAACAATAAACATATTCGCAAGATGTTTCAGTCAAAAATAAAAATTACTTCAAGAGGGAAATTTTACTGGGGTTCATTTATAATAAATGCAAATTGGAGAAAGGCCTGGCTGCTACTAAATAAGTTTTGTATTTCTAACAAAGTTAAGGAGATTCAATTTAAAATTGTTCATAAAATTTATCCCGTTAATTCGACCGTATCGAAATATTCTGATGTTGATGAGTCTTGTTCTTTTTGTGAAATTGTGGAGGAAACTGCTGTCCACCTGTTCTTTGATTGTGGATTGACTTCAGTGCTTATGTTTTTAACCTTACAAATGTCACCCATACCTTTGATCTCAAGGATATTATATTTTATTATGAAAACCCAAAGCTACCATCTGCCGAATTTGTTGTTAATTCTTATTCAGTATTCTCATATTGAACACAGTTCTTTATTCATAAACAAAAATAGCGTAAATGGCGTATCTTTCACCCTCTTCCTTACTGAATTTAACCATCTTGTTTCCTCTCTTAGAACTATGAATAACAAAAAAAAATTAACATTTTTGGTGCACTTTGATAACTTTTCTGAAAGGATGTAAGTTTATGTAATTTTTTTTTCTGCAATTATCTTATGGATATTATTCTGGTGAATGCAAACCAAAGATCTTCAACATTGACATCAACATCAATCAACATCGTTCTTCCCTGTTCTTGTATGTTTTAGTTATTGCATTAATAATAAAAAAACAACAACAAAAAACAGCAACAACATCCATATTTTGGATCAGAACATGTTTTCTGTTTTAATTGATCTTCACTGTAGTTTTTGGATGTTTCCACTCTAACCTTTTATTTTATTTTTATTTATTTTTTATTTTGTTTTGTTTTTGTGAATGTCATCTTATAATGTTTTCATCAAAAAGATGTTTACATCAAAACCATCATGATTAAGAGATTATAAGCTATGTTCTGTCCTGTCTTTAAACCCTCTTCATCTGCAAGGCATGGCAGATTGTAAACTTAGCAGTAAACACTGAGCAGTGTGATTGGCCAATAGTTGTGTGTGTTTAACAGCCAACATGCTTCACAGATGGACGCCGCTGTGATTTAGGTTAAAAATGCATAAATACTCAGTGCATTTCAATCTTGCATCTTGAATTGGGTTTGTATGTACACATCTTTTGCCTTGACACATCTTTTTGTGCCAGCATCCTACCAATACTAGCTATTTTACTACAATATACGACTAAAACACTTACATATTCTATTCTATTCTATTCATTTAAAACAACAACAACAACAACAACAACCTTGCTTCGTGTAGCCTACGTTTTGTAGCATCTTTAAAATTATTATTAAAGATTTCCAATGTACTGATTGTAGCTCATAAGCCTAACCTGTAGTCTTACCGCAACCGTGACACAAACAGGAAGTTGTGTTTTTACAGAGAATTTTTTTTTTCTGATCTGTTTAAATGACTAGTGGCACGATGCAAACTATCATAACTCTTTATGAATTATGTGGACGCAACGGCAATCATACTCTTACTGCTGTCTGTGCGTGAGCTGTATTGGCTGTGACGCACAGGCAGGTTTGTGTCATATACTACCTAAAGTTTTTGATTTCCCTTGAATTACACTTAATTTTCTTCACACGTTAATCCACACGATTCAAACAAAAACATTAACTGGACTCACATAGAATTATTCAAAGCATATTGATTGCTTTTAACCACTACACAAGCAGTTGATTAACGCTTACAAATAAATAGATGAAATATTCGCTGTAATAGGCCACGATCTAGGATTTATCTACAGTAAACCACGTGACTCTTGCTCCGGGAAACCCACTCTCTGATCGTCTCCTTCCCCGGGACGACACACCCACCAGCGGAGTTAACCATATAAACCATCGCACAGCATTCACTCGTCGTCTTTAAACTGACGGATCCAACCTCGGGCTGACAGCTTTAAGGACGCATTCTTCCGAAACTGTGAGTCTCGTTTATGACGGAATTTTTTGAGAGTCTTGAAAGGACAAATCACTACACTCATCTAACTTGCTTAGTTGTGAATGTTGCTGAGCTGTGTCATGATGAACGAATGAAAGTCGATTGATTTTTAAGCAACGCGGAACAGCCTTGCCTTTACATGCAAAACACTGCCAATCGTTGCAGTTGTCAGTCGTGGCAAACTGTCGCAATCTACTGGACTCTAACTTAATCATCTTTATGCACATATTATCAGATTTCAGAAATGTAAAATAAATAAACGGTTTATTTTGTGATATCGTTAATCGCAGGCTTTTACTGTTCTGTCGTTTAGTCGGTTCTTTCAGATGCCACATACTGCAGTATCTCTTATCGTCAGTAAAGTAAGAGTTGGATTAATGTAATTGTGTTATTTCCGCGTTCATCCTCATGTTTGACTATTGGTGCACTTTGAACGTGGCTAGCCTACGTACTGACGTCACAGAGTGCGTCGGTACGTAGATTAGATTGATTGACTGGAGACAAATGTGTTTGTTTTGTAGGTGTTGCTATGTTGAGGTTACTTCGTATGCTTAAAATTACATATCACAGCAAACAAACACAAAATTAGGGATGGGCGATAACACTTACTTTGTTACCATACTTATAAACTGAATTTTTAAATAGTAATTTAGTACTTTAAAAAAATTATTAAGAATAAAATGGATAATGATTCCCACTTAACTCTATATTTGAAAATATTTTAACATTCAATACAGCTTAACTGTAATTTACTGGGTTATATTTGTGTTTACACATGGTTCAACCATGCAGTGGTAACCATGGAATAGTTGAACTAGTCGTTATAGGTACAGTTTAGGTCAAACCATGGTCCATTTTCATAAAGGACTTTCAGTGAGAGGCGCATGCATAAACTGCAAACTTTTTATTCTGACAGTGTATGATTTAAATTAAAATTACAGAATAGATCATTATCGATATATTTTTTTTAACGTTCAATTAAAATAAATATAGTCTAATTACACTAAATAGGCTACAATTTCAATTTGTTTATTGTGAAATAACAGGCCATTGTTCCTAAAACCATTAGCTTTCTTATGATATGTTACTTTTGGGAAAGGGCATAATATATATGGTTCTATATATATCGGCCAGCCCTAATTCAATGCATATTGTACGCTTTTTTTAATTTTGTTGTTAAATGATCAGAATCACTGGTATCAATACTTTCGATCATCGTGTCAGTATCGATATATCAATGCTTCGGGATCGAAACGCCTATCCCTACACAAAATGTGTATTAGGAACATAAAATATGTTTTTTCTGAATGTAGCCATATAAATAATTAAACATCTACAAATGTCATTTTACTGTCAGCCAAGGCCAGGTAAAAAGTGTAGGAGGACGTAAGTAATAGTATAAAGCATAAAGACTGAAATGTAACTCCAATTCATCCTGAAACAGCATTAGATATTAATATAATAGTCAAAATTATGACATTTTTATGCCATAGGTGACTTGCACCTGATCCAATAATCATTTTAAATTTGTGTGCCAATTAATAAATAAAGACCAGAAAAAGGCGTTGTCATTTACAGACCACACACAATTTGAAAGGGGTTATGAAAACTTATACTTCCTCCTTTATTCAAACAGATTGCATTGTATTACTTCATCTTTAAGAGAAGTTGCCAGCTAAATCACCTGATATCACTAGTTTAGTGTAAGGAGCGTTTAAGTGTTGGGCAATATTCTTAGAGGTGGGTGCTGGTGAATTTTGATTTTCTTGCTACAGACTAAAATCTATAATGCAGACTTGATGATGTCAAGGACTTATCAGCATTTTATCATTTGCAATTCCAAATTTAAACAACAGGCTAAGTGTTGTGATCTGACCTTTGGCAGAGAGAGATAAGCTAAGGTGTGTTCACTCACTGACAACTCTGCTGACCTTTATATTACTGGATTTTAAATGCATAATACAAACTATCATGAACAGAGAAAATATCGCATGACCCTGAAATAGTTGCATGCGCAGATTGTCATGACATCATTTTACCGCATTTTGGTCGCTAATCTTTACATTTCTTCAAACTAGTGTTTGTGAGGAGTACCAGTGGCAAGAAACATGGACGCTGATCAGCTGCTCGGTGCCTCAATCATCAGGATCCCGCCTCATCATTACATCCATGTGTTGGATCAGAACACTAACATTGCTCGGGTGGAGCTCGGCCCTCTCACCTATATACGCCAGGACAATGAGAGGTAACCTGGAAAACATCAGCTTGACTACTGTATTGTGCAAGAGCCCTGGAAATACAGGTTCCCACTGGTTTAAGCATCTGTAGATTTTAGAAATTATAGTAGCTAAGCTGGTGCGTTATATGACATTAGCAAATTAGGAGTGTGTCTGGTTTCAAGCTGTGATGAATGAGAGGGCTGCTGGGATACATGGTGTGTAATCTGGCCTCCATTCAAACCCTCTATTGCACACAATCCAAACAACAGCTGATATTAACCATTTATTAATAATGTAAGGTCATTATTATAGGTTTATAAGTTCCAGACAGTAGCATTTGTTAGAAATATTTAGTAACGTGTCTTTACTGTGACATTTGATGAATTAAATGCATTCTTGTTGAATAAAAGTATTAAAAAATGTACTGACCCAGCACTTTAGAATGAGAGCTTATGTGAACTGAAATCTTCCTCCTGTTTTCTCTCAGGGTTCTGTTTGCCCCTGTCCGCATGATCATGGTGCCCCCCAGGCACTATTGTGTTGTGCGCAACCCTGTTTCTCGTAACGATGAAGGCCAAGTTCAGTTTGATGCATCAGGCCAAGCTAAGCTCAGACATGCCGACCTGGAGATCCGCCTGACCCAGGACCCGTTCCCCCTCTACCCTGGGGAAGAGATTCAGAAGGTATGAGGTTAAGAAATATGTTGCTTTGCAGCTTGTGGCTAAAGATTCAGACTTGTGGGTAGTTTCAACAGCGGGTGGTTTCCCAAATTTGTGACACGGCTACAGGTTTTCCATCAGCTCATGTTGACTAGAACACAACGAGCACCACTTTGCAGCAGTTGTCTTATCATATTATTATTATTTTACATTATAATATAATTATTACCAACGTTTACAATTTTCTTGTTCTTATTATCAAATGCTTGGTCTATTTCTCTGTCTCTCACAGGATGTGACGACACTGCAGATTGTGTATCCGGACACAGCCCTGCGTCTGCAGGCCCTGCTGGACTTTGAAGAGGAGGGAGGAGAGAAGAGGGTAGCAGGAGACGAGTGGCTGTTTGAGGGTCCAGGTACGACTGCTGCACAACTAACTTTAGCTTTATAGATTTTTGTGTGCCGGATTGGACTAGTTTAGCTGCTTAAAGCAATTGACGGTTTAAAATAATGAAGTTTAGAGAGGAATCAAAGGCAGTAAAGTTGTTCCTCATGGTGCTGTACTATAGTGTCCTACACATGACGAGTGAAGGACAAATAACCTTTATTCATTTTCTATCACAGTAATGAAACGTATCACAATATAGAAAGCACAGTACAAATAAACCTTACATGACTTGACTTAAATTTAATTTTCATGTTGACAATGCACAGAAAGTGCAAAATGCAAGTGCACTGCATCCTTTGTAATATGCGCATGCATTATAGATGACGTGGTGTAAGATGTCTAACCTGGCAAGCGTTTTATTTCTGGCAGGGACTTACATTCCCAGGAAGGAAGTGGCGGTACTTGAAGTCATAAAGGCCACGGTGATCAGAGAGAATCAGGCCATTCGCCTCCGAGCACGCAAAGAGGGCCTGGACCGCAATGGAGCCCAAAGAGTTACTGGTTTGTGAGATAATTCACCCCCCAAAAAAATCAGATTATCACTAAAAACCCGTGTGACTTTTGTCCTTCTGTGGGACACAAAAGGTATTTAAAAAATGTCAATACAAAGGAAATCAACCTTTTGTTGTGCAGGCAAACTTTTTTAAAGTTCATATCCTGCATCACTATTTAAATTTCATAAAATGCTGAAACTCTGTGTGTTTCAAGGTGAGGAATGGCAGGTGAGTAAGGTGGGAGCTTATCTGCCTGGAGCTCACGAAGAGGTGGTGGATATCGTCAATGCTTTCATCCTCACGGATAAGGTACCCTCTTCTGTCCCTTTCCCTGTCGTTCCCAGTAGCATGTTTTATTTCTCAATTCACATTTAAGTAGACAGGTAATAAGGGATTGGTCGGGTTAATTGGTTCAACAGAAAGGTTAACATATAGCCCATGGTGATTAAGGACGAACGCTCTTCACTAATGAAGTGCTCCAAGCTTAATACTCAAAGCCTGCTTGTCATCTCGCTTCATTAGAAAGCTTTACACGTGCGTGCTCTCCGGCCGTTCCGTGACGCCGGGGGCCGGGAGAGGCGGACCGGGGAAGAGTGGCTGGTGACCGTGGCAGACCGAGAGGCTCACATTCCCTCTGTGGCCGAGGAGGTTGTCGGGGTGGTGGACGTAACCACTCTGAACAGCAGGCAGTACTGCGTGATTCTGGACCCCGTGGGGGCTGATGGGAAACCTCAGCTCGGACAGAAGAGAGTGGTGAAGGTGAGCAGATCGTTCTGTGGTTTTAACACGGGAAAATTACAGCTTTTAATGTTAAGTGCCTATTAATGAAACCCATAATTACACTGACTGCTGCTGCGCTAGATAAACATGGGCCTAATTATAGAACTCTTAAGTCACACATGAATGAATCTATATGAATGAAAATTCCATCTGCAAACAAGCTAATGAGAGCAAACGTGTTTGCAGTTTCTGGCGAAGATCTGATATACGTAACGTAATTATCATGAGCATGTGTAACCTTTTAAAATTTAACATAAAAGTCTGTGATTTAATAATATATTTAAAAATGTAATTTAATCCTATGATGCAAGGCTGAGTCTTCAGCGTCACATGATCTAACAGAGATCATTCTAATCGTTCCATATTTTTTGATTTGCTGCTCAAGAAACATTTCTTATTATTGTTCAATATTTTGTGCGAACTGTCAACGCTTGTCATATTATCACAAATAAGAAGTGTTTTCAATCATATACTGCTAATTGTAGGTTTTGTACATGTAAATACTCATAAGTACTAGCAAAACCATACATTTATAGTTAATAATATACACGCTGATGTCTATACCCAGATAGCACACGTACGTCTGCAAGATGTCTGTTAAAGATCTCTTGATCTGGAAAGCATCTGCTGACTACAA
>JAUMHR010000045.1:13564712-13590959 GCA_032361145.1 Enteromius fasciolatus
TTGTGCTACCCTGCCAGATTTTCCTACCTCCCATTAAAAAGTAGGTAGTACAATTTAACAACGAAAAATGCTACCTGCCAAATTATGTTTTATTAATGTCTACACATACCCCAACCCTAAACCTACCCTTACAGTAATGCAAATATTGTAATTATGAGTTATATTCGCGGTTTTGACAATAATGTATACAGCTACTGGAAACCAACAATAAATATATTTTTTCTACCTATTATTTTGTGTCTTATTAATGTCTCCACCTACCCCAACCCTAAACTTACCCTTACAGTAATGAAGACACATTAAATATTGTTGTTCAGGGTGAGAAAAAAGAATGCAATATTGACGTGCGCGTGCGCAGTAAGCCCGGGTAGGAAAATCTGGGGGGTAGGAAAAAATGTCAGAACACGGCCCTGTATATATATAATAAACAAAAACCTAGAAATATCCAAAAACAGTCTCTAACATTAAAGCACAGTTTAAACATTATAATGATTTTCTCTACAAAAAAAGATCATCAGAGCAGATCGATCCTTCAACTACGTTTGCAACAATAACTTACCTAAAATGAAAAACAAAATAGTGCTTTGTAACGATAGAGTGCAGCGGAAAAGAACACTGGATGAATCACGTGAATGAATCATTTTATTCGACCGACTCAAAAGATTCGAGTTAGTGAATCAAAATCCACTATCTAGATCTCTCTCTCTACGAGTAAAGCATCAAAAAAGAGAAACACGCACACGCCACAGAGTGGAGCACGCGCACGGGTTCGCGCAGTGAGAGAGTCCATAAACGCAGTGGATCTTATGCCGACAGATCACCCCACGTTTTTACACCGATACACACAGTATATTGTAGGATAACGCAAGGCTTTGTTGTTATCTTACTTCTGTGGCACTACCTGAACTTCGATGTGCTGCTGTTCGTTTCAATTCAAAATGAGAAAGATCCTAATGACTTTTGCAGTCTTTTTGCATTAGATTAAGGTGAGTTGACTTTCGATCTGCATGCATGCTCCTGCTTCATTACGATCATTTGGGTTCTCGCATCAGTGCATCAGTCGTGGCTCGGATGCTGTGGGTGTGTCACTTTTCTTACTGCTGTTTTCTGTATGTATAACGCTCTCGGTGTGCTCTATGACCATTATGAATTATGATAGCCATTCGGCAGACGCGCAGAGGACCCGTGTTTGTGTGCTTGTCTCCAGACTGGTACCTCTTTGAATCTCAAAGAGTGAGACAGATGAAAGGGAAAGTAATTGATGTGAGACTGATTGATTATCCAATTGATTTGAGGGTTATGTTAAAAGTAACATGGCGCACGAGTTAGTTGCCGTGTTCAGTTAGTAAATATTGTCATATATTATTTTATATTTCATTATTGCAGATATGGGTGTGTCATTTGATGCTCTTTGTTTTCTCAGAGACCTATAGGCTATCTATATGTAGACTTTAAAGTACAGCGTGTACTTTATGTAATGAGTGTATTACTTTGTTTCTTTCTGAATATTACAGACATTATTAGGGGACTTTATTTGTTTCGTTTTACACTGAATAAGTGTTTTTCTGAGATCTTGGGTGTGACAGCTACATTTAAAGACCACGCATAGCTACAACATCTTGTGTGGTTTTAAGCAGTCCAGTTTTGATGGCTGCAGCTCTCCCACAACAATCTGTCATCTTTCAGATCTGTATGATGAGGCGGGTGAGGATCACACACGAGGCTGTGGTCTTTGTGTTTCATTTTTGTCTTTTCAGGGTCTCAGGACAGACTCCTGCTCTGAGGGAGATTAAATGTAAGCAGGTGGACAGGTGCACACTGAGATGATGAAAAAAAAAAACCAGCCCCTCTTGATTACAGTTCACTTGACAAAATGATTTACTGTACCTTATGCAAAAAAGTATAGTGAACTGGTTTACATATTACTATTATCCCCTAATGACAGCAACTTAATGTAGATTTTATGTTGGTTTCTTCTGTCCTAACTTAATGCTCATCGACAACAGTTCGATTTCACTTGATTTCCCCATAAAGTGAAAACACTGTGGCACTGTAGCACAGTCAAAAAATTGCTTTATATACCAAAATCCTTGTTCAAAGTTTGAGGTATGACTATATGTTTTTCAAACCAGAGGTATACAGGAGTCGTGTTTGAGAGGTTGGTTTGAAAACATAAGCCGCTCTTCCACTGTCGGCCCGAACGCTTCCGAGAACTGTCAGGTACGGTTCCAGTCGTGTTTCCACGAGAGCCTGGTACGGCGCTGCACGATTACAAACCAGCCTCAGCCCGGAGTTCTCTGCACGGTTTACTGAACCATGCTAATAAAGTGCGTCTGGGTAATGTCACCAACCAGGTTATGTCATTTGTCTGTTCCCTGGCCACTAACATGCAACGTAAACACAAATTAGAAATAAAATGTAAATAAATTTTGGTTCATCCTTCATAATGCAGTGGTTATTTACACCTCATTTCATATGTAAACATTTGTGTTACCACGGCAACGACTGACGTGTTTGAATTGCGTTCTAAAGAGATCCGTTATCAGCCCCGAAGTGGAAATCGAAACCAGAACCGGACCAGCCGGCTCATATCGACACGGAATGGAACGGTTCAACAAAGAGATAGTGGAAAAGCGGCTATAATCCTTTTTTTTTTCTTCAGTTCTATTTGATTTAAAAATGACTGCCTTTATACATGTAGAGCACAAAAGGTACAAAAAAGGTAACATTACAAGATCCAAAAAATGTCAAGTAATGTGTTATAATTTAATTAAATGCGTATTTTTAATGTGTACAGTGTAAATGCAGTCAAATTTACAGAATGAAATTTTAAGATGTAGGTTTGGGGTCAGTAGGATTTTTTTTATATTTCTGAAAAGTTCTGGAAAAACAGTCAGTACGAGTATTTGAACCAAATACATTAAAACAACTAAATTAAATATGATTACCTTTTTAAATAACTGTTTGTTATTCTGATATATTTTAAAATGTCATTTGTTCCTGTGATAGTAAAGCTACATTTTCAGCATCATTACTCCAGTCTTCACAATTTATTTCAGAAATCACTTGAATATAGGGACTTACTGCTCAAAATACATTTGTTTAGACTAGTCTAGTACTCTTACTTATTATTTTTATTTTTTTGAGGAAACCTTGATAATTAAATAAATAATTTAATTGTAAAATAATTGCATTGTTTTCTTCTCAACAGTTCCCAACGAATCAGGACCCTACATTTATACGGACATATAAGCTTGATTTTGCCACACATCAGTTGTCGTTAACATCTTGGGAATGGACGTAAACGCTGAGTCCACTGCTGCTCCTGGTGCAGTGGAGGAAGAACAGCAGCAGCAACAGTCAGAGCAAGAGACCAGTCAGCAACCAGCCACAGAGTCGGACCTCACCGCCAACACCTCACAGGCGGTCAAGACCGAGCAACAAGATCCACCCGCCCCCTCTCAGGATGCCCCACCCAGAGATCACCTGACAGTCATTGACGAAAACATGGAAACAAGTAAATTACTCCTTTAAAATGTTTTTAGTCATGCATTTTGGTATCACCTGTCATTAGAGTTTTGTGGTGCTGGTAGCTTTGCTAGTGTACTCCTAAATCTCAAAAAAATAACATTTACTAGATTACAATTTATTAGACTAAACTTACTGACATTGTCCTGCACTCACAGGCACACATTTATTTTAGTCAACACTTCCCCTATTACCACTTGCCTCTGACTAGCTATATTAACAAGCAAATCCACTAGTCCTTTGATATGACACCTTCTACTTCCTGTTTCAGTAGGAAACTTGCAGTACTGATCAAACTTTGCGTTTGATTTTTTTAATGTTTTTGAAAGAATTCTCTTATGTCTAACAGTGCTACATTTATTAGATCAAAAATACAGTAAAACATCAATATTGTGATGTATTACTGTACTTTTATAACAGTTTTCTGTTTTAATGTATATGAAAGTGTCATTTATTTCAGTCTAATATGCTCATTTGCTTAAGAAAAATTCCCTATCATTATCAATGTTAAAGACAGGTCATACTTTCGTCCAAACCATGATACATTTTTCCTAAAATTTCATTGAAAAACAGACTTCCGCACAGTTTTTGATCATTAAAATATCTCTTTACTTTCAACTTTTATTAATTCAGTGCATCCTTACTGCACAAAACCATTCATTTCATTTTAATAAATCATACTAACTTTTGAATGACAGCGCATTACCAAAGGAAAGAAAATGGCACTTATCAAGGCATGGAGTCTTTAACAATCACCTCACAGTCTCACAGTGATGCACAAGCTGCTCCTTCTGTCCTTACGAGAAAAATGATCTCTCAGCATATTTTCCTCAAATTCTTTGAGTGTTAATCTTATACCAGCAGCCAGACTGATACAAAATGATTTACGGCCTCGCTCTGCTTTCACTCCCTTTTCTTCTGAGCATGTGTACCATCCCCCACTCTCTTCTTGTCTGTTTTTCTCAACAAGTAGATGAGTCAGATGCGGTTCCCCTCTGCCAGTAAAAACTGAGCATCGGTGCCTTTAGTTTAGAAACAGACACAAACACTCTGAAATGCAGGCTTCTACGCATCCAGCTATTGTCTCTCTTTCGCATCACTCCAGGTAACGGTGTTTGCCCTGGTCCTATCGAAAGGTCTCCGGGCGCTTCTTCTCCTCCTCATCAGCAGCACGCCAAGCCCAACCATGCGCACGCAAGCGGGCGAGCCAGGCTGAGCAGCCGCTCCGGGTCAGTGAGTCACGCCGGGTCACCTCGGCCGTCACTCACCCGTCAGCCCAGCGCGGCCACCGACATCGAAGACGGATCCAAACCCAACGATTATCTGATATGGGCGATTCTGGCCTGCCTCTGTCCTGTCTGGCCCATTAACATCGTCGGCTTGACCTTCTCAGTCATGGTGTGTGCTTGTGTGTTCATTGGGCTGGGATTGCTGGGTTACAGTTTCTGTCGAGTACTGATACAGAGTGTACAAAAGTAACAGGAAACTGTGGTAATGGAGTTATTGGTTTTCTATGTATATTTTTGCTCCTTTTCATTCAACGCCTCTCTCTACTCTTAGTCTCGAAACAGTCTGCAGCAGGGCAATGTGGACGGTGCGAAACGTCTTGGCCAGAATGCAAGAATCCTGTCCATCGTGTCAATGGTCGGTGGGATCATCATCATTATTGTTACTATCGTCATCAACTGGGGTGGTGAGTGTCCTTCCCATGAGGCCAGAGCATGTGAAATTGAATGCAAGCTTAGAGCTGACTTTGTGTCAATGTCAGGTTGAAGATTTAGCTGATTATTTGAATTAGATCTGATTACAGGTGAGATTGATCTGTGGCCTGTATTTAATAAAGTTTTATAGTTGTAGAAGTAGTGATTTTCACAGGTAACCTGTTTATACATCTGATATTATATCTTAAAGGTTAGATTAGGATTTATTTTTTGTCAGTTCAGGATCTTAAATGTGGCATGCACCATTTCAAAGTGTGGCTCTGTGGCTCTTTTTTTATGTTTCTGAAAGAAGTCTCTTTATACTTCTATACAAGGCTGCATTTATTGGATTGACAAATAGTACTAATGTAAAATATTATTACAATTAAAAAATATAAGTTTTCTATTTTAAAATATGAAAAGGTTCAACAGCACAGAATTTTTGGGGATTTTTTTTTTTTGCAACACGTGTCGCTTTTGATCTATGCAGTCAGTCCTTTCTGAATAAAAGCATTAACTTAATAAAAAATAATAATAATACTGACTTACTGACCCCAAACATTTGAATGGTTTGTAAAAATATACAATGCTTAAGAACAGAAATACTACAGACCGGCTTTGTAAAGCAATCTTGTTGTCTTTAAATCTTGTGTCTGATGTATACAAAAAACCCATTTTAATATATATTTCTATATTATCTTCTATTGAATTGTTTCCATATGTATCATTTTTGAATTAGGTGTTTTGTTTGCTATTCATTTTGCTTCAACACCTGTTCTTCTCTTTCAGTAATACTTAAGACCTGATGGCCATCACGACAGCCAATCCATGATGACCATTTTCTTCTTCCATGTGTCATTCATCTCTCTACATCTGAATGCTCCTGAATGCTTTTTCAGTTGTATTGTACTCTTCATGAAGACTCTAAAGCTGGATGTTACATTTATCTTATCGTGTCAGAACTATCAAAAACAACATGGACTCTTCAGATCTTCGAATGCCTGGAATCACGAGCGAAGCGGCAAGGCATGCATGTTTTTTTTTTTGTTGTTGCTTTGTTTTTTCAGCAAAGGACTCATCGTTTGAGATGTCAGCGAGGAGACCACACATATGATCTCATTTCATTTGTCATGCACCCCTTGAGGATGTGAGGGAGGAAAAGAAGGAGAGGGAATTGGAGGGGGATTTGGTTCTCGCCAAAGATTAGCAGTGTTTTTTTTTAGTATCCCTGTTCAGAAGTGTGAATCCATCAAGAAAAGCTCAGATTAAAATGTAATCGATTATATAAAACAGCAGATGGCTTCCAAGTTGGCATCCTTCCAAACATGAGTCTAATTACTTCAAGAGCTGCTCCAGACACACTTTTGTCCAGGCTTTCTTTTTTTCTTTGATGGAAGGACGAGCTGCACCCAGCTCTTAAACATGGGCTCTTCATTTTTGATTAGACATGATGATTGTGTCTCAAGGGATTGAAACGACGTGGATTAACAGCACAAGAGCCTCTCGCTCTCTCTTTTTTTTCTCACAATGTACAGATATTAAGATAAGGTTAACACACATAAACAAGAAATGATGAATCAGAGAATCCTACAGATAGAGAAGGAGGGAGGGAGAGGTGAGGAGAAAGTGGGAGGGATCGAGACCTAGCCGCAGTCTTTTGTTTCACACAGATGGAGGGATGGAGAGAGAGGGATAGGGGAGGAGAGGAGGGGGGCAGTAGCTTCAGATGAAAAGATACCCCAGAGATGGCTAGATGCAGGGAATGCAGTAGTGTTGAGAGTGATCTGAGCCGCCTCTGATTGGCTGCTTGCGTGTGTGTGCGAGTCTGAGGAAGCCAATATCGTAACGCTCGCCAGCATGCCCTCCCCTCTTCCTCACAGCTACGCTCGGCCAGATTCTTCAAGGCAAACAGAAGGCATTTATTTAGTATTGTGTTTTAGCAGTATGAGGCAAAACGATCATAAAACGGTTATGTTTTCATACCGTAATGTTTACAGTAGAATCAGACACATTCAGCAGGAACACCAGGATGTTTCGACCACAACGAATCATTTTACACAGCTACAAACTGTTTGTTTGGGGGAATGATTTGTGTTGCTCAACAGAATGATACCTGAATCATTCCTGGTCAGGCCACACCGACTGTGCCAAAATTCAGACTCTGCCAAGACTCCAGCTTAGGGGGGCATGTTTGTGACTGAAACAGGAAATGAGAGCATGGATGCATTTTTAAGAAGGCATATATGTAGGGATGCACTGATATTAAAGTTCTAGCCCATATTGATAAGCCATTAATTGTTTCGTGTTATGGCTGATAAAAGACAATTGGTTAATTTAAAAAATGTACGCTGTTTTGTTTCAATTTTACACTACAAATGTAATTTAGGCTTGGGAAAAGTGCTTAGATGAACTTTTTTAAGATGACATTTCACAGGGTTATTGAATTATCCATGTGTTTAAAGATTAACGAGACGACAAAATTTTATTCCAACCAACCAAAGAATTTATGTAAAAATAAAGAAATATTAGTCAAAAATAATCTAATACTGACCAACAAATAAACTGATAAATTAAATTAATATGTAAAAATAGAGAAAATTTGCATGCACAATTAAAATAAATGTTGATTAAACCTACATTTTAAATACTAGCAAACGATTTCCTGATTTAAAAGATCAGGATCTTACTGTGCATCCCTACATATAGAGTTCTTTTATAGATAAAATTACAAATCCCTAATTTTCATGGCTTCAGGTCTCTTGCATGCAGAATGTGACTCTGTTTCATTGATGTTTACAGCTTTTTGATGGCAATGGGGGCACTTGTTAACTCTCTGAAATCAAGTATTCTTATTTTTTTACAAGGCAAAACCTTTGCTGTGTAGCACTTTGTATATATTCTGTATGTAGTGCAACATAATCCGTACCACAAACGGTATGAATGTCCATAAGCATGCTGACTCAGGATGGGTGATGAGAGGGGGAGAGACCCACATTTTTGGGGCTTATTTTGGGTTCGGCTTGCATGAACAGATGGGACTACAATCGTCTTTTTGATACATTTCAGTTTGCGACTGCTCTATATCCCCACCGCCCAAATATGAACGAGGGTAGCATGCACATTTGATCCAACCGTGTTCAGTCGGTGAATGCCAGCTTGACTTTTATTCTCTTGAATTGTTCTGCTCAGCTATATTTATATTTAACCTGCTTACGAATTCATGTTTGTATATACGTACGTATGTATATATATATATATATATATATGTGTGTGTGTGTGTCTATATATATTTGTACTGCTTCCAGTCGTGTCTGGTAATCTGAATCTCTGTGATGGACATGAACAGTGTTCGTGATGCAAATCTGACTGTTAACACTGCAGTGCTTTCACAAATTTTCTCACTCTTGAGCATTTTTATTGGAATGTATTTGGGAATCGGCCCTCTCAGCGTACAGTAAGTCCGCGGCCATTTGTTTTGTATGCCGTTTGTGCTTTGCTGAAACTTTGACCTTACAAGCATGTTTACACACCGATTACAAATGGCCTATACTGCACACTGCAATTCTATAAAGAAATGTTTCAGAGACACCAGCCGAGTCAAATCTCTGGGTTACAAGTTCTGCCTGCTGTTCAAAGTATTTCTTTATTGATGTAAAGAACAGTTCTTTTTTGTGTTTATTAAACATTCCCTTACAAATTCAACTGCATTTTGGTGAAAGCACCTGTGCTAGTCAAGACTTTTCCTCCGTGACATGAAATTATTTGAGAGGCATTATGATAACTCTTGTTGCTGATATAATCAATCATGCAGATCTGCCTGTGCATGCCTTAATGAATTGCTTTGGAACAACAATATGTCATGTACCCTGTATCTGAGCGAAGCGTTTGATAGATCTTATGGTATTGATCCTTCTTCTGCTCTATACCGACACTGATTATGCATCATTGAGTCCAGTGAATAAACTGTCTCTCATTATTCCACTACTGTTTGTTTGTTCTCTGTCATTATAAACACATTTGAGGGTCTGTGTGGCAGCCTCACACTTTTAACCTTGGGTTATTGTTGATCTAATCCTGCTTTTTTTCACTCTATCTGGAGTTCACATTTAATGCGAATACATAATTTAGAAGCAGGGTGTGTAACGCTTTTAATAACCGCTGGGGTTATTAAACCCTATTCCAGAAAAACGCAGCACATGTTGGTTAGGTATCTCATGGTCATGTCCTGGTCATGAGCTGCTTTAAGCTGGTCCTGAGAAGGAACTATTTGCTTACGACCAGCTTAAACCAGCTCATGACCAACAAAGGACTAGATTAAACCAGCTCAAACCAACCACCTTCAACATACTTAACCAAAATATTCTGGGTTTTTTTTCAACATCTTTAGGACTGCTTTTTTGTTGTTAACCCCACATTCTGGTGACTTCTACAGAGTGAAACAATGCCATATTAGTAAGGGGAGCAAGAAAGTCAGTGTCGAAATGATTGAGATAAAATGAGATTAAATCAAATACAATGTTTGTAGTACATATTACTTCACTGTAAAAAAAGATCGGTAAAATTTACGGTAAAAAACTGGCAGCTGTGGTTGCTGGAATGTGACTGTAAAAATACGGTAACAACGTTTTAGGTTTTACGGTTTTAAGTTACATTTACAGTTAAATACCATAATTTCATTAACTGATACAATGTTAATATACTGTACCAATAAGGTATTTTTGTGAATCAGTCTGCAAATACATAATAGCAACAAATGTTTTATGGTGTGAATTAACAGTGTATGAATAATTACATGTTAACCCTGTGTAAGTTAACACAGGATTCTGATTATGCAGGGTTCGGAATGACCCAGGGTTAACTATTTCAAGTGTAAAAAGCCATTACATATTGCTTATTGTTTTCTTTACAGGACATGCTCTTTCCCTCTTCACTGTTTCCTTGCTCCCTCAATACCGCACACGTCTCCAGGACGTTACAGTTTCCAGGGCAACGGTTGGTAGGCGAGGAGGACAGTGAGGGACCGGTGTGCAGAAGGATAGGGAAAATGAGAGTGTGTGCTCAGACTTCACTGGTGTGTTTAAAAAAATCTATCTCATTTGAATTTTATAGCAGCATGCATTATTAAAAGACTCTGGAGGGGTGGAGACGGCGAGAGAAAGTGTGAGTGAGCCAGGTTAATGGCAGCCGCAGAGACAGACTGGTTTAAAGTTAAGGCTTTGAAATGGAGACAGTGAAAATAGGATATTTTTGTGCAACAGACGGGAAGAGGAGGGGTCGATCGAAAAGAGAAAAAAGAAATGGCACAGACACTAAAAATATTTAAGGACAAGTTGTTTTAGCCAACATGCTTTTCATATGATTATGTAAGGATGTTTTGTGTAATATAGTGAGAATAATCAAGTAATATGTTGAAAGTTGCACGGTAATGATGCCAGACAGGAACGGAGATGGAATGCTGCAAAAAAAGGAAGCTCTGAAATCAGACACGACAGAGAGAACGATTTCTGATTGCATCAATTACAACTGAAACATTATTTTTGAAGATGGATCCTTCGGTTTTTACTTAAAAAGGGTTTATATATGGTGGCTCAAGGGAGATAGAAGATTGTGTATTCCCTAGACGAAATCAACATCTGATGTTGTTACATTGTAACTGCACCTCAGTATTCAAACGTCCATACAATCAAACAATGCCTACTGTGTCCTGATAGCATCTTTGTTTGATTGCCCTTTGATGTCAGGGTATAAGAACTGGTCACACATACTCTATCAACAATGCATTCACTGTTTATTTATCTTTGGTAATGTTAATATAAATATAGTTTTTTATTCGTGTTCACAGTGTATTAACTAATGTTATTAAACTTGTGATTTTAATAATGCATTAGTAAATGCTGGAATTAAGAAAGGCTGTAGAAATATTGTTAATTCTTAGTTCATGTTTACTAATAAAGGCATTTATAATGCTGGAAAATATAAAACAATTATTAAAGAGCACAACTTTTTTCTGATAATAATCAGAAATGTTTCAGACTGATTTCTGAAGAATCCTGGATTAATGACTGCAGAAAATTCAGCTTTGCCATGACAGGGATTTATTACAGTCTAAAAATAATCTAATGAAAAAAGTAGCAATAATATTTTATTTTGGTCAAACTTGTGGTGAGACAACCTTGATTTTTTCCCCCTGACACCAACCTTTCGCTTATACATAAAACACTAGATTTGCTAAATGGATCCCTGCTGCTAATGAAGCGTAATGCAGATTAAATTAACTCTTCATCTGAATTAAGCCAATGCACAATTCCTAACTTCCAAATATGTTCTTATATATGCACTGGGCAGATTGGAGAGAGACCAGTAAAAGGGAAATCTCACTAAGAAAACAGAGCAGAAGTAGTGGAGATGACAAGACGGAGTGCACACTTAACCTTGTTGGAATTACACAATCTAATCAAATAACATGATTGCTAAATCTGATCTAAGTGGGAGAGGTTGTATCTTTGCTTGACAAGCTTAAGGTACTTGTTTGACTGTGTTGGTAATAGCGGCTGATAACTCGGTAAGGGTGGGAGTAATGCACAGACATCGAGCTCACATTAAACTTTCTGATCCATGTTCATAACTCTTTTTTTTTTTTTTTTTACCTATCTCTGTTACTTGCCACGTCAATTTCTGATACTGCATGTGATTCCATTATATTTGAGCATTGAATAATACAAAAAGGACACAGATTGTCTGCAATTGTGTGACAGACTACATACAGTGGGTACAGAAAGTATTCAGACTCTTCGTTGTTTTAGCTGTATGCTTAGGTTTATTGTCTTGTTGGAAGGTAAACCTTCGGGCTTGTCTGAGGTCCTGAGCACTCTGGAGAAGGTTTTGGTCCAGTATATCCCTGTACTTGGCCGCATTCATCTTTCCCTCGATTGCAACCAGTCGTCCTGTCCCTGCAGCTGAAACCCCCCCCCACAACATGATGCTGCCACCACCATGCTTCACTGTTGGACAGGTGATGAGCAGTGCCTGGTTTTCTCCACACATACCGCTTACAATTAAGGCCAAAAGGTTCTATCTTGGTCTCATCAGACCAGAGAATCTTATTTCTCACCATCTTTGAGTCCTTCAGATGTTTTTTTTTTAGCAAACTCCATGCAGGCTTTCATGTGTCTTGCACCGAGGAGAGGCTTCTGTCGGGCCACTCTGCCATAAAGCCCCGACTGTTGGAGGACTGCAGTGATGGTAGACTTTCTACAACTTTCTCCCATCTCCCGACTGCATCTCTGGAGCTCAGCCACAGTGATCTTTGGGTTTTTCTTTACCTCTCTCCCCAAGACTCTTCACCCACGATAGCTCTATGATGGGTTCTGGTCGTCACAAATGCCTTCCATTAATGGATTATGGCCACTGTACTCTTAGGAACCTTAAGTGCAGCAGAAATTATTTTGTAACCTTGGCCGGATCTGTGCTCTTCAGGCAGTTCCTTGCATTGACATGCATTGTGAGCTGTAAGGTATAGACAAGTGCGTGGCTTTCCTAATCAAGTCCAGTCAGTATAATCAAACACAGCTGGACTCAAATGAAAGTGTCAAACCATCTCAAGGACGATCAGAAGAAATGGGCAGCACCTGAGTTAAATATATGAGTGTCTCAGAAAAGGGTCTGAATACTTAGGACCATGTGATATTTCAGTTTTTCTTTTTTAATAAATCTGCAAAAATGTCAACAATTCTGTGTTTTTCGGTCAATATGGGGTCCTGTGAGTATATTAATGAGGAAAAAATGTAACTTGAATGATGTTAGCAAATGGCTACAATAAAACATAATATAAGTGAAAAATTTAAGGGGTTTCTGAATACTTTCTGTACCCACTGTAACTCATGCGTTAGATAAGGGCATCTGTGCTCAGAACGTAATTAATACCTGAGATGCAAAGATGCGATTACCTGCAGTACAATCATCCATCTTATGATTAAAGGCTAAGCCATTTAAAAGATGGAAAGCTCAGGTCTTCTGACAGATGAAAATTGACTTTAATAAGACTCAAAGTAATCAAATCAAATATTTAACTAAGGAATATTTCAGGCTCATAAAAGTTCAGAGTGTAAACTGCTCAGACATGATTGAGATTTTTAATTACGTTTTGCAACCTTGGAAAATTCACACCAAAAATTTGCATTGGGCGCTGGCACACATGATATCACACAACAGCGCCTTCCTGTGGTCGTCTTTAAAACATTACCAGGTCAAAATGAGAGCAGTATTCATTTTCTAAGTTTAAATAGACATTTACATAAAAACATTTAAGCCTTATTTTTAAAGGGGCTATTGTTAATGATTGTTACTTTTACGGTGTTTGACTGAAGTACAACATAAGCTTCTGAAATAATTTATCCAAATATAGTTACTTATTAACAGAGATCGTCTAGTTTTAAACATACAGTTAAATGAAAAAAAACACAAATAAGCGCTAATGATTGCTAAATAATCTCTTGGTACGGTGAAGATGTACATAGTTCGGCTAAGTATGGATTCACATTCAGAACAACAATATTATGACAAAGCCTGAGAGAGGAGCATTAAAGATATTGGCTCAAATCTAACTTCAAACACATAAACTCACCTAGGAATGTCAGTCAGCTGTGGAAATTGTACACGGTTAGCTAACGATACCTAGGACGGTTTAATGTTGTTGCTAGGTAACACTGTGTGAATGGACGTGACTCGTGACCTCATGATGATGTCCAGTTATCTGCAAGAAACTGACGTCACTGCCAGCCACTGAACCTACACATATCTCAAAACACAGTAAATAATTACATGAATACTCTTTACTCATATAATTTCGGTACAAATGACAATAATATAATACAAATAATAAGAGATTAGTAATTAGCCTGGTATTTCAAAAGTATTTTGTAAATGTGACGTGCATGTTCATACAGTGCAGTAGGTGGCAGTGATGCGCACCTAGAGTCGATAGAACTAGAGGAGAATAAGCAAGTGTGGAGAGTTGCTTTTATTCGCGTGTTTCGTCGGATTTGTTTTCGTTTTAGACTTCGTGAAAATGTCAAGACTAGATAAGTTACATTCTAACCTGATGAAGCGAATGTCAATTGTCATTCGGGATATCTGGGTGGAGGTGGAAGCGACGGTGAAGGACTATCAAAAGGAAGCAGCCCAAACACGGTCAGAAAACGCAAGGCTGAAACAACAGCTCAAGGATGCGCTGAGCAGGAATCAGGCACAGTTAAACGGTAAATTCACACGTTAACTCCCACATATATTGTTAGGGTTTTTTGGGTCGGTTTAAGGTTAATTGCAACTCCCATTTAATAGCAGAAATGAAGGGCGCAGAAGCGTAGATGGCATTTTGTCCACAAGTTTCTGTCTCGGATTATTGGTCTTGTCCTTTCCCGTTGTATGCAGAAATTACTAAATCAGAACTTTAACACAGCTTGTTGAATAGATATTTGATTAGTTGTAAAATTATAATAACGCTGTTAGCGTTACATAAAGAAGGATGGAGAGAGGACAGGCTACAGTTGCAGGGCCACGAGAGAAGGAAATATTGGACTAGTGTTATGAAAGCTTACAATCGTTAATTTGTCGTTTTATCTTAAAGCATTCATGTATATTTGGATTTTTATAAAGTTACGTAATGTCAATTTGAATGCAAGTAAACATTTAGAACTTTTGCAATCCTTTAGAATCTTGTAATATACGGAACGGGATTGCTAAATATATAAACTTCCACCTTCCATAATATTTTACTTCTATTCAAACTGACATTACGTAACTTCCAGTAATATATACAAATCTATATAAATGCTTTGATTAAAAACAACCAATTAACGATTGTGGTGGACTGGTCGAGATTTATAACAGCTTTCATAACATCTTTATTACGCATTACTGAAATCCTAAATGTATTCAGTAAATTTCAGTAATGCGTAATAACTTATTTTATTTCGTTTTTTTTTCTATCATACTTTTATTCAGTAAGTTTGCAATAGTTGAACAAAAGTGACAGTAGACGTTTATAGTGATACAGAACATTTCTATTAAATAAACATGGTAAAATAAAGAATGGTTAAAACATTTTACCATGGTTTCTACAAAAAAAAACTTTTAGTGAAATAAATGGAACAGTTTTGTTTTTAAATTGTTAATTTTTGTGTTCGTGCAAACACTGATGACGCATTAATGGTCATTATCTTGATGAAGCAAACAATGTCTTGCTTTAAATGGCTGCCATGAGTAATGTACGAAATGTGAACTGAATTCCTCAATAGTACACTTAACTCTATGACACCTAACAGTCTATGTCAAACAGGTTTACAAATACTTTGTTGCACACCCAAAAAGGTCACTTTGTATATCCTTTAGTCACATACATTGTATTTAAAAAGAATGATCAATTCTAGTCTATTTTTGTTTTTATCAGAAATACGACCTGGATAAGTTGGCAGAAACTGTGCGTTCACACCGCCGCCGACGAGAGCGTCAACGTAGATTGAATGCTTGTCTTGTATTTAAAAGGGGCTGCAAATCAAACAAACTTTGGTAATCTTGTGCAGATTGACCACAAGGAGGGTATAAGTTAACCTCATGATATATATTGAATGTAAAAGTAAGAAATTAATCGATGAGAAGAAAAAGCCATTTGTGTGGTGTGTAATTTTTATGTCTAATTTCAGTATTACAGGAGACATTTACTAGTCTTGGTTTTAAAATAACATTAATTTGTGTCAAACCTACCCAAAGAAGGTGTAACGTTAGCATAACGCAATTAGTCAAATCAGTGTTGTTTTGAGCAAATCAATTGCATTCCCTCTGAAAAACAAGCGGGGAAAATGTTGCCTATGAATAGTATTGTGTACGCTCTTATTAAATTCACATTGTGATGGAGGATCAAGTTGTTGCGATTGGGGTGCTAATTACTAATAGAACTAATAAGGTCGGAACCAAAGTTTACAGGACTGCGTTATCTGGAATCTGCTAAAGCGGTGGACTTCTACATTCTGACTGGTTGCCGCCGAACTGCGTCATGGCTCATTACCATAAAGTTTACCTGATTTTAACTTGAAGCTTGAAGCTCCTTGAAGCTCTCTCCGTTCGCCCCTCACTGCCGGCTCGCATTGAAAATAAATGACTTCCAGACACTTTGGCCCTCTCGCCGCCGGCGGTGTGAACACGCAGAAAGGAGCTGCCCCACATAAACCATTATGATATTTTTATGATGTACGCGGAGCCAAAGTCTCAAGACAATTTAGTTATGACACATAAAATAGCCTACATAATTAAATAAATACACCTTTTTGACAGAAGAAGAATTTGACATCTAATTTCTTCAAGCAATCATATTTAATATGGTAATGTTATGGATAGCGTGTAGGCTATAGGCTTTTATAAATGTTTTTGCATGGGCATCATAATCGACACTGGATCTTTAAAAAAAGTCATGCTTGAAGCCCCAGAAGTGACAGACGAGGTGCAACTGGCCCTGGCACGCACTATTAAGCCTGCTTTTGGTCTGACAGTGGAAATGCGGCTTATGTGAGTGTCCCACTTCAGGTCCTGGGAGATGATGAATGACTCCATCCAAGTGAATGACTCCACTTAGGGCTGGCCAATATATATTGAACGATTGTTTTGAGCGTGTTCAGCTCCAGGTTGTTGAGACTGCACCAGACAGCCAGCTCTTTAACCTTCTGTCTGTAAACAGACTCATCACTGTCCTGGATGAGGCCGATGAGTTTTGTGTCATCTGCAGACTTCAGGAGTTTGACGGAGGGGTCTGTTAAAAAAGCTGGTAAACCACCGACAGACAGAGAGCTGGGTTAGTTTGGTCTGCAGGAGTGTTGGGACGATCCACAAAGTCCACAAACAGGATCCTCCCATAAGTCCCTGGTCTATCCAGATGTTGCAGGATCTAATGCAGTCCCATATTGACTGCATCATCCACAGACCTGTTTGCACGGTAAGCAAACTGCAGGGGGTCCAGTGAAGTCCTTCAGATAATCCAACGCCAACCTCTCAAGAGACTTCATGACCACAGATGTTAGTGCCACCAGTCTGTAGTCGTTAAGTCCTGTTATCCTGGGTTTCTTTGGGACGGGGATGATGGTGGAGCATTTGAAGCAGGCAGGGACTTTGCATAGCTCCAGAGATCTGTTGAAGATCTGTGTAAAGACGTGGGCCAGCTGCGCAGCACAGGTTTTCAGACAGTCTGGGCCTGGTGCCTTTCTGCCTTTTCTGCCTTCTTCCTGAAGACCTGGCACACATCATGTTCTCTAAACTGAAGGGCAGGTGTGGGGGAGAGGGGGTTTGATGGAGGTGTCGGGCGGGTGTGGGTGTGTTATTCTGGGAGTTTCAAATCTAGAGTAAAACTCATTCAGGTCTTCAGCAAGTAGTTGATTGGCCTCAGTGATGGGGAAATGGTGTCTTGTAGCTAGTGTAAACCATTCCACACTGAAGCTGGGTCGCTGGAAATAAACTGATCTTCCAACTTTTTAGCGTAGGTCCTGTAGGTCCTGATTGTACAAGACTCCCCTTTCCTTTAGGCGACTGACAAATCTATGGCTTGTCATTATTGAATGTTAAATGAGTCCTGGTAGCAAGCGATATCTATCATTAATTGTGGTGTAACAGTGATCCAAAATATTACTGTCTCTGTGGGACATGTAACATGCTGTCTGTATTTAGGTAGCTCACGGGAGAGATTTGCTTTGTTAAAGTCCCCGAGGAGTTTATCCGTTTGGTTGGGTAGAGAGTGGAGATTTGCCAGATGAATGCGTGGCAGTGCTGTCCGAAATCCTCGTTGTCTGAGTTCTCGCACGCACTGGCTCGCTTCCCCTATCTGCACGTCCTGTAACATTTGATCAGCGCTGCCGCTCCGCTAACTATAACGTTCAGCAAAACATCCGAATAAACAAAATCTGTTGAAAGGCCGTGTGCTGTTTTTCTTCCGAATGTTCAGCAGTATGTTGATGTTCCCTGGTAAAACAAACAAACAAATAGGAAAAACTGTACAAAAACTTTAGAGCGAAACACACAGGCTGATATCTGTGGTGCCATCTTGTCTTCTTTCTGTCATGCTTAAATTTATATGCATTTGATTAATAAAATGACCATGTAAGTGAATGCCTTTTTCATGCTTTCACCACACAGGAGTCCACTATGTCCCTCCTGATGAGGCCTCACCCACAGAATTACCAGCATGTGGATATGGTTCCCCAGCTGAATCAGAAGACCCAGAAGATCAGCAAACGGAGGGCGATGCCCAGAGTCAGGATTCACAGAGTGAACTGAAGCCACGCATACTAGATGTCATTTCAGTCTGTAAGACCGAAGCAGAGGATAGAGAGCTAGGGCATCAAAAAGACGTCTCATCTGCAGGTGAACAACGACTCTTCACTCAGTTTGACAGCTCGAGCACGGATGAGACATGGAACAGGAACACTCCCACTGTGGCAACACCCAGAGTAAAGATCGAGCCTGAGGACACCATCATCACAATAACGTCTTCAGTCACCACCACCCCTGCTCACTCCGGTCCGTGTCAAGCCTCAGAACCCGCCCACCAGATGAGAACAGCCAGCGGCGCTTCAACCCTGTTGAGGAGACCGCAGAAGAAGGAGCGCCTTCGCACTCGATACACCATGCCTAGGAGAGCATCCGCAAGAGATCACGATCACGAAGAGCCGTATAAGTGTAACAAATGTGGAAGGCAGTTAAAGGACTTGGCAAAGCTGCAGCTGCACAAGAAATTGCACGAAAGATCCTTCATCTGTCACTGGTGCGGCAGAAACTTCTCAAAGTTCGACTACCTTCGGATGCATATGCGCACACACACCGGAGAACGGCCTTACCGCTGCAACTGGTGCTCAAAGACCTTCAGCCAAAGCGGGAACATGAGAAGACACGAGCGCACCTGCCGGAATTTCAACGACGAATCAACATCGCACGGGCTGGAAGATCAACAGCTGCACGACCAGTGACTGGTGCGTCTTTGTGGCCTGATCGCTGCAGGCAGGCGCACCTGGAGAAAGAACCTCTTGTTGTGATAGAGAGCTGAAATTTGATTTCTTTCATTAGATATATTGGGATATTTATTGTTTTATCAAGTATATTAGAAAGCTTCCATATTATGGAAAATACAGAACGCCGATATGCTGTTTGACCAACATTTCTATGACCTTTTCAGGTTGTATGTGTGAACAAATGCCGCCAGTAATTAAAAAAAAAACCATCATGATAAAGATCCCTTTAAGGAAGATAAAGGGAGCACCATGACCTATCATAGTTCAAGACTGATGTTTTAATATTATAAATACTCCACAGAGAACAGTATCTAACCAATACAATTGTTTTTAGGCAGTGCTTTACTATAAAATGTATATTCACTTTAGAAAAGTTTTTTTTTTTTGCCTACACATTAAAATTTGAAAGTCCCAGGATGAGCTGAATCTGAAGCAGTACATTCGGGTATGAATTAATGTGGTATACTGAACAGCAAAATGTACTTAAACTCAAAAACTGTCAGAAGAAAATCATGTAATTTGAGAAGATGTATCTTATGACTGTCAAATGAGGAACTTGTATGTTAAAAGAAAAGCTTGAATAAAATAGATTCAGTTTAATTTGACATCAGTAATTTTCTATCCGAGGAAAATGTTTATCTGGCCTTTAAGTTACTGTACGAATGTGTGTGTTATATGCATACCAATTTTGCCTTGAGTTCAATCACTGAATCACTCTTACTACCACTTAAATGCTTTTATATTGATTGTTACTAACTGATAATTAAGCCATTAACATGTCATAAATATTCTCTAATCTTCTAGGTATTTATTTCTTACATATAATGCATTTAACTCTCTTTCTTTGTAAATTATGTTTCTATGTTGTTGTTCTTAATTGTCTTGTCTTTCTGTTCCTGTGTAGTAGACCACGGCTTTCTCCCAGGTTTAGAGGGGTGCTGTCTTTTCACAACTTTAGGCAAATGGCCGACTTTGTTTTTTTTTTAAATGACTAATTCCCATTGCAGTTATTCATTTGGTGGATACTATAGTCAAGATCATCTGTAGTGACAACCAAAAAACATTATCATGGGTCCTATGATGGGTCCCCACAAGAGCTGTGCATATCTGAGAAATATTCTCAAAACACAAATAAAGTGAGATTGTAATTAAAAAATTTAAAATGTCTTTTTAAAGGCAATATGGGGAGTAGTGCACCACTACAGCTAGCCAAGTTATATAAACTACTTTACACAAAACACTACCTTAGTGAAATGTAAATGTTTGTATAAAAGAAAGTAAAATAGTTTAATCTAAGTAACTGTTATTTGTTACCACGAGGGAAAAAATGCTCAAGTAGCAGACTACTGTGATTGTAGTAGTTGTATTATTTCTTCCGAAAGGGACTTGTAATCGTATTTTCCGCGATACTTAACCACTTTGAAACCCGCGTTTATCCTAAAGATCTTTTACTACCATTTTGTTTCGGCTTCCTCTCAGTTTGCTCTGTAGTGTTTCTCCAGTGCGCTAGGGGGCGGTCAGCAGTTTCCTGTTGCCTTGGAGATTTGGAGGAGAAAAGCAAACTTCATGCAACGGTGATAGCTAGCTCTTTCATTGCATTCAGTGTTTGCTGCTGAATTCAGCTGCTGGAAAACGTAGAAAATGACCAAGCTGCAGCTCCTGCACCGCGCGCTGAACGAGCGCCTGATGGCGGCGGTGGAGCAGATCATGGAGATGGTCGGCGGCACGGTGCTGGAGTACGAGGAAGAGACGATCAGAGCACGGAAAGAAAACGAGGTTCTGAGACGGAGGCTCCGGTGGATGGAGGGGGCAAACCGAGCCGACTGGCCAGGTAGCGTGACAGACCTGCAGCAATGTAGTTTTTAATGCAAAATACTGCGCAGGGCAGAAAGCACGACTTCGTGATAGCCACGATGAGAGTTTTATTGATGCATTTAACTTATTCGGTTGCTACATAGTTTTGTGTTCTACATTCAATGCACGGCCGTGGACTTTGTTTTGGTGTGATCATCCGCATACATTTAGTCTTTTCTCTTCATTGTAAACGAAGGTGAAAATATTTGTCATCAGAACTGCCTTAGGCTGAAGTAAACATTGGTCTGTGAATTGTCTGCCAGATGTTTATTGCCCCAAAACGTTCAGGGGGCACGCAGATTATAGGTGCCCCCTCTAGAGTCCACAGGAAGAACATTTCCAGTCGCATATATGCACTATACGACACAACAGTCCATTAACTTGCGTTTTCTTTTGGTTTAAACCAGCACATTTGACCGATGTATGCTCAGTTGTGCATGAACACGAATCACTTTATCTCATCAAACTGTTGCATTTTTTATTTTTTTTTTAAATCTTAGGCCCATCACAACCGGCTTCTACCACAGATGAGGCCAATCCATCCCGGCAAGATGAGGGTGATGTCAGCTTTGGATACGGACTGGAATCAGAAGCTCTTGTGATTAAAACCGAGGCGACTGATACACCCCTGTGCAGCGTCACTGCATTACCTCAAAGCATTGATCAGGGACTTGACGATCCCGGGACAGGCGCTGGTATTGCCTATGGCCTGGTGGACAGCATGACCTGGGACTCTGCCCAAAATTACATGGCCCCTCTGGACTTTGATCCAACTTCAGGTCCCAGCAGGGTCCGGCACTGGAGAAGTCAGAACAGAAGGCAGAGGATGTCCTTTGCCTGTCCAGACTGTGGTAAAGTCTTCGCAAGTAAACAGAGGCTGATCGTTCACATGCGCATTCACTCCACAGAGAGGCCTTATGCATACCGTCGACGCAAGGCGTGCTTCTACGGTGACAATAAAAAAAAGAGGAAGCTGCATAGGCTCTCTCAGGTAAACGTCAACGTGAACATGAGGTCAAAACTGACCCGTTTTTACGTTTTAATGCACATTTTTTTGTCTTGTGGTGAATTCATTTCAGAAGCATTCTGGTATTTGAAATAAAACCCACCGTTAGCTTTTTCATATTTAATATAGGCCCCTACTGATTAATAAGATCAGCATAGTATACAATATGAGTGCCTTATTGAATTTAACTTGTAATTTCAAAATCTTAATATAAAGGAAAACGAACCAACTTTTATAAATGTAAAACGATGTGTTTTAATATACAATATTAATAAAGTTTATTTTTTCTCACACACAGCTTTCAAGAGAAATTGTGGACGATCTGTCAGATGGCTCCGAGCAGACGAACAGGAGTAGTGCATCACCTGAAACTACTCCGCCGGGCCATAAAGAAGAGCCAGAGAGTGACCATGCCAGCAGTGATAAAGAACCAGCAAAGAGAATTACCAGCCCTGTGCGGAATCAGCGCAAAAAAAAACGAGTTGTAAACCAGATGTGTCGGTGCCCTCATTGCCCTGAACGCGTTTTTGCCCGGCCCTGTCAGTTAGCCATGCACATGAAGACCCACACAGTCACAGCCCTTGTCAACCTGCCCAGCCAAGCACAGTCAGGAACTCAGGAGATAGTGGATGTGAACAGGAGATTACCCAAGGTACTGCACGTTCTCTAGTGTCATAAATAATGTGTGTAGAAATGCATACATTTTCATTCACCCATGTAAACAACAGGGAGAAAATTAACCCATATATCTATGTAAATCAACCACTATTTTGAATATTTGGTGTGATGTGCATCGACAGACAATAAGCAATAAGAGTCAATAAAGTATTAAGAGAGTGCACATTTTGAAGAAGTGGTTGACCAATATGGTTTTTTCAACAGCCAACACCGATATTAAGTAAGTAGGATGGCTGGTAGGGATGCTCCGATCACGATCGACCGAAATGTTTGCGCGTTTTGTCAGTAAAGCCAGTCCTGTAATCAGCGCTAAATGCCATCAGGTGTGTGATTTGACATTGAGCCGTATATACTACACACAGCCGTTGTTCACTGACAAGCTGCGCAAAACCATGTTCATTATCAGCGTGGATCTGCGCAGCTTGTCAGTGATCGTGATCGGCCGATCGTGATCGGAGCATCCCTAATGGCTGGTATTCAATAACAGCAAGTGTACACAAATGTTATAAAAAAAAAAAGAAAACATACTCACTTGAATCCTTTAACAAACTTGTGAGTAGAATTTACAGGGAGTTGAACACTTCTACTTATTGGCTGATGGTTGTAACCTCAAAATACACACATTCAGCCTGATTCATTGGTCTTGCCACCAAAGTGTATGAATAATGACCTCTGTATAGAAGTTCAGTGAATGCTAAGATAGTAAGCATGTATTTTAGAATGAACTAAACACACTCATACAGCTACATCCAATCTACGAAGAGAACAAGAAAGCAACCACTGAAGCGGATGCTGTTTTAACGGTGAGTCTGAGGCCAAAAATGACAGTTATGAAAACAAGAGTTGATATGTGAATGAAACACATGCTGTTCATTCAAACAAACTTCTGCATCCACTGTTACCTGAGGTGTTTTTTGATGTGGGCTTGCACCACTAGTTAAGAAATAGATGAATGCAGCTTATGAGCATAACTGAAAACATTAGCTGTAGCTAGGTAATTCAACTTTTTTTTTTTTTTTGTCTGATAATGTGTTGTATGCAACTAGCTAGATGAGTAGATATAATTAGGATATTTTTCGACTTCTATTTCATTCTTGTAGTCTGCTTATTTAAGTGAAATGGATTTGTTAGTACAAACAGAAATAGACGGGTTTATTACATACTGTTTATTGTAGTTGCAATATATAGTAGTTTATTCAGCTGGGATTTTTTTCATTGACCAATCCACGCTGTTTTGGAGATTTTTAATTAGGGCTTTTCCACCTTTTTGGACCCAGAGATCTCTCTCAGCCAGCCCAAGTACCTCTAGTATTTTTGTTTATCTCATGTAAGATTATGATGTAATTCTTAAAAAGTAATTTGTTAGAAAATTAAGACATTTTAAAGAATCTAAAATTTTTTCAGAGACCCTCGGTTAAAAACCTTGCATTTTAATAATTATAAGACCAGTATCAAAGTGAGCTGAAGAAATCTTAAATGTAAATAAGTATCACTAAAGTGTTACACAAAGCTTACGCATATTTTTCTTATTGCTTCACAGGTGGAATTTGCTTCAAACCGCTGTTTTAGCAAAGTTTGGGACTACTTTTCAAAAGATGCATATGGTGAAGTCTTCTGCCATGCATGTGCAGCCAGAGTTAGCCAGGGGTCCAGCAAGGCTGCTCGGAAGAACACGTCTAATTTATGGTCTCATCTTAGAATAAACCATCGACGTGCCTACATAGAGGCAAAAGGGTTCAGCCGACCAGTCAATATGCTGATCAACACTTTGGACACAACTCCGATTAAATTAGAGCGTTTTGAGCCAGAAGAACGCATTGTAGAGGGAGATGGTGAAATAAAACCAGTTTTGATACCCGAAGAACCATCTTTTGGAAGTTTGTAAATATGTAAACAACTTTGACACAATGTAAATATATGCATGTAAAAAAACATTGTAAATAAATATAAACCAGTTGTGTACATATAGAGTGAAATCGAATGCAGTTTTAATAAAACTTATATGAAATGAATTTGTGAATTTTAGTCTTTTCTGCGGGTGGTTTACTTTAATGTTGTCATGCTTATATTTTAGATTTTTGTAATGCCGTGATATGTTGGGGAAAAATGTACTGTAGATTTGAAATGTCACTCATTGTGCTACAGTCATTGCACTTTCAAGTTCACTGTTGGAGTCATTGTTTAATATGCTGTTTACCTGAAATTACTTCGATTAAAAAGATGCAGACATTATTCATCCACTTTTATATCCAGGGTGTAATGCTTTTGGAGCAGTATGTCTTTCCATGCTTCTCTCATTGTTAAATGAACTTGCATGTCTTTCAGAGGCAAAGAAAAATCGATGTGGAGAAGAAGCCCAAAAATCAGTTCCGTTGTCCAGACTGTAACAAAGTCTGCTTTCATGCAAGCCGGTTGCGTATCCACATGAAGTCCCATAAGACCAAAAAGGATTTATTACACACAACCCAGCAAAACAAGATTGAGGTACCTGCTCTCATATTGTATAAACTTGATCTGGATGTATGGTCATTCCCGTTAATGTGTTCCTATTAAGTTTGGATATTTGTATTCCTCGTAGCTGACTAAAGAACCGATGGTGGCAGTGCCTAAAACTACAGAAGTAACGAATGTGAAGGAGGTAAAGAAAACCTATGCCTGCCCGCATTGTAATAAAGTGTTTGCTCGTGAAGGATGGCTGATTCCACACATTCGCAGTCGGCACGGGGATGTAAAGAACAGGAGTGATTACTTTAACCTGTATGGCAGTGGCCGTACAAGGTCACAACAGCTTGTCACCAAGGTTAGTTTTCAGATTTGTAACTGAATATGCAGGTGTTAAAGGGGTCATTGAATGCTGAATTCACTTTTACATGGTGTTTGAACTGAAATTTATTTTGGCAGTGTGTGTACACAACCACCCTGTAATGATAAAAATCCACCCGCGTGACTGTTCGGCCAGAGTTCATGCATCCCAAGCAGATGTAGACAAGAATGACTCTGATTATGGGACTGAGGTGTTATGTTGCTGGATGTAATAATTAATTAATCTGTATAGCTGAAGAGGCCAAAGAATTTCACTCGGTATAAATGAATTCTAAAAATAATATCTCTATGGTTTAAGTTTGTTTCTGAAGGTAATGCACACCCCAGTCTACCTAAATGCGTTTGTTTGTGCAAATCATTTGTGATCTAGATTTATCTACAGAAGAATATTTTTTTTATGAATCTTTGCAAATCTCCTTTTTTGTAATGTGCTAGTTCGTAAGATCCACAGCTAAAGTCGGAGAAAGGCTCATCACCTTATTGAAAAGAGGAGGGGTGGGAGCTCATTAGCATTTAAAGGGGTCATACAAACCCAGTTTTCCACAAGCTAATATGATTCTTTAGGGTCTTAATAGAAAGTTTGTAATATAGTTTGTTTTAAAATTTCTCAAAG
>JAUMHR010000045.1:13611881-13624802 GCA_032361145.1 Enteromius fasciolatus
CAGCTCATTACACCTGCTAAACAGATTACACTGAGTGGAGCGGGTGACCGGGCTAAGATGGCGGCCGCATTTCTCGTTTCCAGCAGCCAATGTGGCGTCTACCTATATATGTCTATGGTCCTAAGTATTCAGACCCTTTGCTATAGCGGTATTTTTCAGAGAAACAGCTATGCAAACATGACATGTTTGATAACCCACAAAGGTTTACGAATGACTAAATGGCCCCACTCCTCATTATAGGCAAACACAACATTGGTTTAGGTAACATTTGTAACTAAAAGAAACAGTATAACATTAATTGGATGTGTCAAATATGAACAGGATTTAAAGAGTTCACTTAGTGCTGTAATTTTAATATTGGACCAAAACAAGTCACGTTAGAGCAATAATGACTGTAGGTGGTGTTTGCATCTGTTTAGTTGGTTTGCAACACACCAGTAAATCCAGAGAAGAAGAGGACGAGAAGAAGAAGAAGAAGAAGCGTGAGCAGTTGTTTCTGTACCTTCGACTCCTCTCCTTTGGTTGGCGCTGAATCCCTGCTGAATCGGTTTATTTCTGTGGTTAAAGAGGAACATAGACGTGGTCATATGACCACAGAGACTTGTGTTTACATTCTCAGTCTCACTGTAACGTTACGCCGAAATAAAGTAACAGCGAGCTAACGGCAAAATGACCAAGCTGCAGGTCATCAACACCTTTCTGACGGAACGTCTAATGGCGACGCTGAATGAAATCATGGACATGATCGGCGGGACTGTCCTGCAGTATGAAAAAGAGCTGGACAGCGTGCAGAAGGACAACGAGTATCTGAGACGCAGACTGAAGGAGGTTGAGAAACTCGTCGAGTCAAACGGTACGCTGACGCTTCTTTGAAAACAAGGCGTTCTGCTGAAGTCAACCGTTATTTACTTTCTTTACGTAAATGAGCATGCAAACCAAGGCTTCCGCCAAAATATTGTTAAATATATAATATTGTTAGTTAGAACAGCAAAAGTAAATAAACAAATAACTAAAATACACAAGCAAAACAAAAAAAAATTACGATAAAGAAATAAACAGCCACCCCATGCCGTGGTAAGTATGGGCCGTTAGTAATATCTAGTTTCTGCTGTTTGTAAATGTTTAACATTTAAAATGTTTAATGTAGTGAATAGGAAAAATTACATATAGACATTTCAGGGTAGACAGTACCGTCAAGGGAGGGATATATATTTAATAACTACCTAAGTATAGTAAAAAACAGTACCGTCAAGGGAGGGATATATATTTAATAACTACCTAAGTATAGTAAAAAAAACTAACTAAAAACTATTAACAAAAATAGCCAAATAAAATCTTACTTTAAGGCCACGCTCTACTGTTTAAGCTACAGGAATATGTTATAAAATTGGACACTTCATTTTTAAGTAAACCATGTTTGTCCAGGAAACTTTCACTTAAACTCTTAAACTTACAGTGGTCGACATCTGAAGTGGATCAAAAAAGTTAATAGCCTTCGTAAATAGTTAACCGATTTTAAATGACTAAGTATAAATTAAAATTTTATGGAAAATCTGTCTTACAGCAACAAAAATCTTGGCAAAACATGTACAAAAGACAAAATGTACAAACAAAGACATCAATATGTTATTTTATGTCCATCGAAACATTAAATGCAAGTAAAGTGTCTACTTTTAAGGTTTCAAATACGTTTTTGGAGAATAAAATGTCAGAATTTGGTAGAAATAATGTTACATTGTTATGTACTGGCAAATATATATAAAAAAATTTTTATTACTACTAATTATTAATTAGGGTGAAAGTAATTTATCTTTTATGTGTCGTAAATAGATTTTTGTTGTAAATATGGCTGACACGATTTTTATACCGAATGACATTATAAATAATTTAGTAAATCAGGAACAAATGCGTGATATTTATTTTTGGCTCAGAAAAACAAAAACAAAATTGCAATTAATTTAAACAAAAAATAATAATAATTTGGGGGGAGGAAAACAACAACAATTTAACACAGTATTGCACTTGCACTTGTTTTTATGGTTAAACCCTTTTTCATCTTTGACCCATATACCAGTCACAAGTATCAGTTAGGTTAGTGTCTTGGTTAATATTTTTCCACCGGATCTCATCGCGCCTTTTTTTCTTTTACAGGTCCAGCTATTTCAGACCCTGCCCCATCCTCTCCACCCCCACATTTAAAGTGGACTCCCAGCATTGAAACCGAAACCACGCCTACAGAGATCTATCAGAATAAGAACCAGGTACAAACAGAACAGCTCACCAGCACAAAAGTAGAAGAGTTCTCCAACCATGCTCTTCAAGTGGTGACCGGATCAGACATCGATATACCTCGTCCCCAGTTACCAAACACACTGGCTCACACAGATGAGGACTTTGAAACATCATCTTTCAACGAATTTGCTTGTGGTGTAAAAACAGAGCCTTTTGAAAGTCTCGATTCACAGTCCACCAATGTGAACACATCTGTCTACAGTCCAATACCTCACTGCACTGCTCAGTTACCAGCTACTAATGATATTAACCACCAGTCTGATCCTAAAGTGTTCAGCGTGTCGAATTCCTCTGATCTGGGATCCGCTAAGCGTATGAAGCTGAAGCCTAAAACCTTGCACGTATCCCTCAGTAAAAGAAGCCAAAATGTGTTAAAGACCTCCTATCCTGAATCAAGCGCGGCTCACGTCAACTACAACACCTCTCATCAAAACGCAGACTCCAGGTCGGCCAGGAACGACGCTATTAGTGGAAACTCTCATCTCGGTATAGCTAACGTTGCGGTCAACCCCCTACGCCATGCAACGTTCAGCAGAGAGGTCAGACAGTTTAGGGGAAGAGGACAGGGACGAGGAAGAGTCAAAGGTCCTGGGACGCACATATGCCCACAGTGTGGGAAACTATTCCCCCATCACTCCCGGCTAAAGGTGCACATGCTCATTCACACAGGGGAGAAGCCGTATGCTTGTGCCCAGTGCGGGAAACGCTTCAACAACGACGGCACTCTGAGGAACCACAGCCGCGTGCATCTGCAGCTGCGTCTGTTTGACTGTCCTGTGTGTGCACGTAGCTTTAAAGATGCCTACACCTGTCGAAATCACATGCGTGTTCATAATAGATGAGGCACTGGTGTTTCTGCCTCAGCAGCCAAACTGAACAGATCTTAAGCCACAGGAAAGACTCATGGGAGGGTTTCCCTGGTGATCATGACATGTGCTGTGCTGGATAATAGAGACATCTAAAATGCGCCACGCTGGGAGACCCCCACGGGCAGGAATGAGAGACAAATCACTTGATGATCTTTATGTCCACAGAAAACCTTTCGAGTGTAGTGCTTGATGGTGTTTTTGAAATTCATTTCACGTTGCTGTCATTTTTTTCCTTGCCATCATGCCAGTAGGATTCAACAAACAAGTGCCAGTATTACCAGCTGTTTTCTGCTGCTTTTAATATGCTAAATTAAATGGTTTGATTAGATATTGGACACAGTGACTCTTTTGGGTTTCTCTATTGTCAGCAGATGAAGGACCCTTTAAACATGGTGCAAAAACATCACGTTTGAATGAAAGTTCGTTATCTAGTTCACTTGAGAGTAAAAAATCTGGTCATCATTTAGTTGGTAAACATCTGAACAAGATCTCCAGGTTCACTTGAACATTTCTGACAGTGTTTAACCAAACCCTATATGAAGGTGGACAGTGTGTATGTTTATGGCTTTTGTAATGTCTTGAATTTAAGTCCAAACTAATTTGGGGGAAAAACAATGTTTCCACTTAATTCCACTAGGTGGTGATGTTGAGCATTTTTAGATTGAAGTTTAGTGTAGTTACTTTCTAACTAGATTTATGTGCCATCTCATTTATTGAACCAAACTGGTGACACATGTTCACCCTTGGAGGCTTTTGTTTTCTGAAACTTTTTGTGTCGGAGATGATAAATGGATAGAGTTTTATCTATTACAAAAGTTAGTGTTTTTTTTACTCCAAGGTCCCCCACTGTCTACAAAAATGTCTACATAGTTTATGTAAAACACTGGTTGAGTACTACTTTAAGGGTTTGTTTCACTCATGAAGAATTTACTTATCATTCAGCTACCCTTTTAACCTGTATGACTGACGTTCTTCTATGGTCAGATAAGGTAAAATTGTCAGTGGAGGCTTTAAATTTTGGGCTGTTCATCAAAGCAATCATATGGCTTTTTATTGTGTTTTTTGGAGCCTGACATCCACTGATCCCCATCCACTCTCATTGTACGGATTAGAACATCTTAGAAATTCTGCTAAATAATAATAAAAAACACACCATACAGGTTTGGAATAAATGTGGATGAGTAAATGCTTTTATGTGAATAACAAAAGTTACAATCAGTATGAGGGAAAATATTAATTTATGAGATAAAGTACCTATAATTATAGTTTTTAAGGCTCAAGAGAGGCAGGGCCTACTAGGCAGTCTCAAATGATTTAAAACTATGTAAAACAAGCCAAATCAAGCATAAAAATAAGTAATTTCGTTCTCCCACTCAACACCACAACCATATAATTTTAATAAAAAATGTTTTTTACCAATTTTTTTAAATTAATACATTTCTAGTTTTGCCAAGATCTAAAATACGTATATAAAATAATTGTGCGATATAATCAAACTCCTCTCTAAGACTTGAAATAGTTGTGTTAGATAAGGGAGACATCCGAAATGTTGACTGCTGGGGATTCGCCCAGACCAGGGCCGGGTTAAATGATGACAGCGGCAATGGCCCGGGCCAGATACAGTGACACTGACACTTTTACCTCACTGTGGTGTGCTGTTAAGTGCCCATCTAATTACCATTTACTCACTGAACACATAATCAAGCAGATGCATCTCGAAGAAGCACAGAATCAGGGCAGTGGCTTTGCACAGTAGGAAAGGCTAATATTATCTTGGTTTGGAATTCCATTTGGAGAGTATCTTACTGCTTACTGGTGTAAAGATACTCAAATCCACAGTTGCACGAACAACACCACCGTCACTCCCAGAATGAAGCCTTTGCGAATGAGATCATTCAGATGTGGTGTGCTATGATAGATGTTCTGCTTGCCGGAGCGATTGCGAATCGTAATTCTTAAGAGGTTTCTAGGCTCGCTTCAAGAGGATGCAGGCAAATGACGCACATCTTAAAGAGCAATGCATTTCAAATGTATTTCCAATTTGTACATAAGCACTTATAGAAATGTAAACCACAAACCCTCAAGAATACAGAACTTTTTTTTTTGGTACAAAACAACCAGACGACACACACGCGTACGCATGCAGACGCACTCCAGATAGTCCTAGTACTGTATACGGCACATATAAACATTTGATTCCAAAAATATATCAAGTAATTAACGTACGCGATATCAAATTGTAGCATGTCCATAAAACCCCTTTTTAAAGAAAAGGAACAACTGGAAATTGAAAACCGGCAGATTTGAGAATTTGGAAAACACAGTTGGTGCAAAGTAAAAAATGTAAACATTGCATCATGCTACAAAATGGATAGTCTATTTGTTCGCAGTACACAGAAACCTGCTCCTGATGAAATAGTATTTGTTTCAAATATGACTGACAACATTGAGAGGACAGGCCCTTAAGGACCTTCCCGTGTTGTCAAGGCGGTACCATGTGTTTATCACTTTGATGCATTAATGGCAGGCAGTTTACATGCACCCCCTTATATTGTTATAGATGCGCTGTCTGCAAGCATTACGAAAGCACTGAACGTTGAAATACATTGTTATTAAAAAAAAAAGAATTGTGCTACACAAGATTTCATAAGAGTAAAATACACTTCAACGTTACAAAATGTGTAGAAAACGTGCAGCAATGAGCGCGAGAGAGAGAGAATTGGGTGAAAGGGGTGGGGACTCGCTTTGAGTGACACCAAGTCAGAAGACGACTGGTGGCCCATCCTCCGCTCTCCTTTTAAACAGCACAAAGTGTGTAATTTACTTCCAGCATCTTGGCCCCTACTTAGCTCATATAATTATCTCCATGTCCACCTCATATCAATCAAATCCATTAACCTATCGTGACTGATTTCCTCGTTTCTGGCAGGATTCTTCCTCAATCATGGCAGGTGGTCTGAGGCAGCTCATTGGCCAGAATGTGCCAGCGCTCCACCCTTTGACCCTTGTTCCTCAAGCAGTCCATCCAGTGGCGAAGAGCGTCTCCTTGGACGTGACAGCTCAGACACACGCCACCTGCCATTCGAGAGTATATTTGGGGTTGTGTAAGTACACAAGTTTTAATGTAAAAGTACCGCTTACTGACTATTGCATAGCATGCATGAAACAGAAACAGAAAATGCTTTCATTATCATTTCAAACAGTTGAGCAAGTAAAATGTAATGGTCATCTTGATATTATTGAATTTCTTAAGTCATAGCATATATATGCATAGCATATATTTAGCATTGTTGCATCCCTGCTGATTTATTAATCTTTAAAGTTATCATATTATAAATCAAGAACAAATGACAAAATACTGTAATGCATTCTGGGATACAGAGTGCTCTCTTTAATAATTCATATCTTAGCGTCTGAGTATTCCCCTCATACAGAAAATTAGCATGCTGTGCACAGTATGTATGGAGACTATATACTTCAGAAATAGCATGATTTTATAACAAAGGTGGTCAGTAACTGGGTATTTTTCCCTTCAATACTGTACTTAAGTACAATTTTCAAGTATCTTAACTGGAGTTTTGTATGTTTTACTCAACTATATTCCATAAAAAAATAATTTCTTGTTTCATTGTTAATAAATAGTTACACACTATGAAAATTGATAGCGGTGCCCTGATTTTTGAACAAGTTACCCTGTTAAATCAGACCCAAAATGAGCCATGAACATGAGATCCTTTGAGCTTGAGTGAAAATACGTTTATTTATATATTTTTACTTTAAGTACATAATTTCATTTGAAAAAAGTGCTTCTGTAGTTTTTCCTAAGTAAAATTAAAAATAAGTATGCCTACTTAACAGGCTAATTTACTGGAGTAATATTTTATTATGGTATCTGTACCTTTTTTCAAGTCATTAGGTTCTAATTAAAGGCACAATATGTTTTTACCACTAGAGGTTGTCAAAATTTTCAAAACAATACCAGAGGCGAAGTTCGATGACACAATGACGACGCGTTGAACTTTGGGAGATGTCATTTTCACAAATCATGCTCACGGATGAAAAGCTCATTTTATATCTGTTTTATCACCTAACCACCTGCACATGACTATTACTTGCACAATGAATAATATATATTTGCTTACCCATCTATTAAAACACACGCAAGAGCGGAGTCTCTGGTATTCGCGATGCTCCATTTCGGAAACACCACGCCGAAATTTGTTCTCGCTTTATTTTGTTGACTGTTCCAATATCTTCAATATCATATACCTCTGAAGAACTTTTACCAAGCCTAATTTAATTTTTTCTGAATTCAATTTCAACTTATTATCAACAAAAGATTACAGTCAGAGAAATTCTGTTATTACCCAGCTCTCTGGAATACATGATTCTGGTTGGTTAATTGCAGAATTCAATATCTTAATATTAATTTCTTACTTGTAATTGTTGTACATTATAGTGTTGTTAAACCATTACTTAAAGGGGTCATCGGATGCAAAACTCACTTTTACATCTTGTTTGAACTAAAATGTTTATTTTTTAGTGTCTGTACACAACAACCCTATAATGATAAAAATCCATTGAGTGTATTTTATTTTTTCCTCTTGGCTGTGTGAAGTCACACAGACAAGCCCCTCCCATGATTGTTCATTGACACTGACATTTTTCAGATACAATGAGAAAACAGCAAAAGGTGGTAATATACATTCCCCATGTGATATAATACTACCAAAAAAATTACAATCCTAACCATTAACTCCATTAACACTGAAATCCCAGATATCCAGAAGATGAAAATAAATATATATATATAAAATATATAAATAAATATAAAAAAAATTGTTAGCATGGAGACTGTAAGTTTGAAAACATGTCTTGTGTCTGTCTAGTGCCCGTTTACCAAAATAAACAATGTTAATTGAATGTAATTGAATGCACAGACATGTTCTCAGTGAACGGCTCCATAAGTGGTTGCAGAAACACAGCTCATTATAACATAATAATTGCATACGCTCACCTATGAAATCATTAGATCTTCCCAGATCATAGTCCCATACTGTGACCTCCAGTGTCTTATGGACCAGTTCGGATAGAGAGATCTCATAGAAGAACTCCTGTGGGTGATAAAATATGACGTGGATTTTCACAGTTCAACAGTTTCATTATATTTGCAAAAAGAATAGTTTAAAGGCTGACGTGTCCGGACCTCATTTGATAAACCCTTTGGCAAAAGCCCAAAATGTTATATATTAATTGTCACTTTTGATTTCCCCCTCATTCATTTTTAAAGGATCTCATATGCATCATTCTGACAGCTCCGAAGCCACCTGGGGAATAATCAAAATATTACACCCCATGAAAAGTTGCTTCAAAAACAAATTTCCAGAAACAAATGGCATTTGGTAGTTCAGCCAAACAGATGTTCTCGTCTGCGGCTTTCACACCCACTGACTGAAGCCTGGCGTGTGCCTGAATAAAGGGGAAAAAACATTTAAAGGGATAGTTCACCCAAAATAGGAAATTCTGTCATTAATTACTCACCCCCATGTCATTCTTAACCTTCAGAACACAAATGAAGATATTTTTGAGAGCTCTCTGACCCTCCATAGACAGCAATGTAGTTAACACGATCAAGGTCTAGAAACATAGCAAGGAGATTGGTGAAATAATCCATGTGACATCAGGGCTTCACCTGTGAACGAAAACAGTGTATGCTGTTCAGTGTCATCTGCTCCACATGGAAACTGTTTAATAAATTAGTTATTTTTGCATTTTTTTCATACAAGCTTCGTAAAATTGCGGTTGAACCCCTCATGTCACATGGATTATTTTATCTCTCTGCTACATTCCTTCAAAATATCTTAATTTGTGTTCAGAAGGTGAACAGAGGTCTTACAGGTTTAGAGCAACATAATTAATGACTGAATATTCTTTTTAAGTGAACTATCCCTTTAAGCAATAGAAAGCAATACATTTTAAATGGAGTCTGCTTTCTGGGGTATCCATGCTGGGATCACAGGGTGGATCAAACCACTGGACCTTCCTCTTCTGACCTCTACCCATCCCTCTCCACTGAGCCAAAGTCAGCGGCTAATGTTCACACAGTTCATAAAAAGAAATTGGAGCATAAATTTAAAGTATTGAGGAACACTATTGCTCCTGCCTTTTATTCCTCTCAGGAATTTTCAGCACCCCCATGAACAGTTTTGATATGATATGATATCATGGTTTTGCTGAGCGGGGCTCCTGTGGAGCAGAGGGCAGAGCTGCTTTTAAGCAGATAGTGGCGTGTGAGATTGGAGTGAGCAGCCTTGAGTCTGAGCTAAGGAGTAATTATATGGCCAATCTGGGTCTGTGTTACTTCTGAGTGAATGGAAACAAAACACTTAGCCTTACTGGTGATCGCACGCCGCCCACATGACACAGAGAGCGTGAGACAGACGGGAAGAAGGAGAGGGAGAAAAAGAGAAACGGAGGACATGACTGAAATGAGAAACGTGCAACGCGGTGATGAAAGACAAACGCGCGTTGAGGTGGAGGTCTTCTGGGAATGTGAAGTGAGCAAGGACGCAACGCGGAGAGAGATTGGACCAGACATCTCATTAACACTCAAAATGCTCGCGAGGCACACGTGCAATGAAATGAAATGTTCGTCAAATACATCCATACCTCATTGAATTCTGGGTTAAGGGTCTTTTTAATCACTGCCGTTTTGTGTTTGGATTTCTTCTTCACATCTGGCTTCAGGTATCTGGAAAGAGGAAGGCAGATGGAAGAACAAAGTGAGGGCCGTAGGTAGAGTAGGACAGTGGGAGAGGAGGAGATTAAAACGAGCGGCGGCAGCGTCGCGAGCATAAGAAACGCACTCCGGACACATTCGTACCAAGCTGTTTGCTTTTCGGCTTTTGCGGTGACATCCCACCGGCTTCCATAAAAATTTGATTTGCTTTATGTACTGCTGTTAACTCTCAGTCCCCCTCCCCCAAGACACACAGTTAGAATATGGCTTTGATCCTGAGGAAAAGAGAGAATGTGTATGTGTGTGTGTGTGTGTGTGTGTGTGTGTTTGTGAAAGGAGCGGAAGAGCAAGTGAGAGAGAGCGTGACTGGAAGGGACGTAAGCGTGGGCGGGGGTCCTGTCTGTTCTTATGCCATTTTGCCTGGGGAGGAAGAACTGTTTGAGAGCGTTTATTTTAATACATGATGTGAGAAAAATAATGAGAGATTAGAGGGGGGCACAAACGAGAGAGTGAAAAGCAGAGGCACATCAGAGGAAAGACGTAGGACGTACAGAGATTTATTTTTTGCCTTATTATAGACTACTATCCTTTTTCTTGTTTTACAGTTTCTCCTACTCGCTTTCCACCTCTGAGAACTGTTTATGGCACCTCCCGTCCAAACCGGAGTTCTTTGCCCTTTTAGTTTTCCCGCTTCTTTCCTGGATCCCTAGCAAGTGTTTGTTCACTGCGTGTCTGTGCTTTCTCAGTGTTGGTGCAAAAATCTCACGTTTTCACATAGGGATCCGAGAAGCCGTTGACATCCATGGCTGCCAGATGGGCACAGCGCAGCACTCCGACGTACAGGCCCCCTCGCCGGCCTTCTGCTTCGCCCTCTGCAGGTGGGGGCAGGAACTGCAGCGACAGCAACAGGCGGCCTCTCTCTTCCAAACTGGTTAACTGCTCGTTTTCCCACTGCAAGAGAGAGCAAATCAACGTTAGGCGCAAAAACTTAACCAGATGAGGAATTTCCTGAAGGAAATACCAGGGGTTGCATGGAATAATGTTGAGGTTTTAGGTAGGCTTAAATGATGCGCATATGAAATGTAGAATCACGCCTTGTTGACTCTCGGTTACACAGGAATCGACACAGTCACTGTGGTGGAAAGGCAGCTATATATGAATACACATGTAGATGGAAGACGAGCCCAATCAGAATTTCATATGCAAATAGTTGTAAGAAAGAAGACTAATCACATCTCAGTGTGCAAACATTTTAATGACACCCTCGCTGTTGGTTACATTTTAACATTCTATCAATATAAAGTAATTGGAAGATTCTGAAACTTTATTCTTGAGCTGGCTCATTATGAATATCAGAAAAACACATTTGGGCACTAGCAAGGGCCTTGACGTATCGACACGTTAATAGGGTTTTCAATGTAAAGATAATTATTGAAGCACGGAATATCTCTGTTCATTACATCAGGAGCAAATCCTTTTGGTAGGATTTGTTTTGTGACAAATTCATTTTGTACGAGTTTTAGTGCCTTAGAGCATTTTTAACAGCATGACTGACTCCCTGGGGTAGCGCACTCACTACTGGATGGGAGAGCAGATTAAGACCCCCTTGAATTTCATTCAAATATAAATAGTTTTATAGAAGCAAATACCAGTTGTTGTAAGGCACCAAAAGGAAATAATGTTGAGGATTTAGGCTGAGGTTTAAGTCTATGAAATGCTGAATCGTGCCTTGTTTACAATCGGTTCCACTAGAATCAGCAGAGTCACTGTGAGGTGAAAAGACATGGAGACATGGACATAGTTGTAAGAGAGTAGACTAACCAGATTTCAGTAATGCAAAAATTCTGTAATGCAAAATTGTAACTTGAGAATCAGCATATTGTGAACAAATGTGGACAACTGAAAGGGCCTTGATTACTGAACACTGAAGCATATTTACATGTTTGCGATTTTTTTTTGTATCACAGACTCCATCTTACACAATGTGGATATCTCTGAAATATGACCAGGAATGTCACTACAGTGCTGTCTTGCAAGCCTTGTAATAAATCAGCAATATTAAAAGTGACTGTGTAGGAGACTTGGTACACGGCACACAACTAAACCAATGACATGGACTCCCTCTGGGTACAATCTGATAATGTTCACATGTAGAACAATTATAAACAGTTGGCAATGCATGTCATGATGTTAGTGTAATGTGACATCTATGCACTAGGCTTGTTTTTTAATTATGGCAATCTGTTGTTTTTTCATTCACACACCGTGCGCAAAATTTCCATAAATAAAAAAGCTAATATTGACTCTCATACAAGAGAAAGCTTAATCTAGCCTTAAAATGGAAAATCCCTATTCAAACTCTTGTAGTCTTCTGCAAATGCTCTGCGATGACTTGTATGATTCAGACTCATCTTCTAGCGCACACACCGACAGTCATTTATTATTCTCTTCTCTTCCTGGTCTGTTTGGGCTTAGCTTCAGCGGCTTTCAAAGGGGGGAGCGGGACGATCTAAGAACAGCCTCTTCAGGATTTTGTGAGATATGGAGACTTAATGAGACATAATTGTCTGATTTGGTGCAACGCTTTAACACACACACCACACATTAGTAAGGCTTGAGAGACACTTATTTGAATGCACATTAATAATGCATGCAGAGAATTCTGAAGTGTGACTCTGAATATTCAGTGCTTACACCTCGAGAGCAACAATATTTACATGAAATATTCGATAATCCATCTGTACGGATTACAAACGTTCATTTTTTTATTAGTTGTCTCGGTAAGGAGATATAAAAGAGCGTCATGGGAAAGATCAAAGCTTAGACATGCAGAAGAGCAATGTGTGTCATTTCTATTATAAGGCACAGTTACATGTCTGCAAGTCCCGATACAGTTCTGTTCCTCATGTACACAGATATAGTAATTACATTAACCAAGTAGTAAGTACATGTACCGTAAAATAAAGTGCAGCCGATAAAATATTTAACACTAGATAGTTTATTTCTAGTTCTTTTTTGTCT
>JAUMHR010000045.1:13642912-13661892 GCA_032361145.1 Enteromius fasciolatus
TATCTATCTATCTATCTATCTATCTATCTATCTATCTATCTATCTATCTATCTATCTATCTATCTATCTATCTTCCAGTCTATCAGTCTGTCTCCAAAAGCTCACTTGTGTCTCATCAGAGGTATCATGTTCTCTTTTATTCACACGAGATCAGTGGTCCTGATGAGAAGCACATCACCGTTTCACAGTCAGTCACTGTGTCACTCAGACACTGATGGATTACCAGAGGGAGAGAGCGGTTCGCATAACACGCTTTCCACAAGAGCTTCAAAAAAAGCAATGCATGCACTATATCTCATATCACAGTGTCACCAAGTATCTGATTATTCACATATCTTCCTGCTCTGTGCCAGAATGAAGTAAATTCTCCCCATCCAAACTTAAAATTAGGCAAAAACAAAACAGCAAATGAGAGTTGAGGGGTGAGAGAGAAACAGGAAGAGAGCGAAAAGGTAAATGTGTACGCATACATGAGTACATTAATACTTAACACACAACGAGCGCAGGTTGTGGAGGCTCACGCACGCGGAGAGAAAAGGAGAGGTTAAGGGGACCAGCGGTAAACGGGCAGAGGGAACTTTATGTTAATTGCATTTCCGAATCCTAGGAAGCACGTGAAGACAGCAAGCAGGGGTTAACAATGAATTGACTAATTACCGGAGAGACAGAAAGGGAGGGAGGGGTTTGGAAAGAGAGGGACAAACAAATAAAGCCATAAACAAGGAAATGCCGGGAGATTAAATTGCATAATGGGTGCTAGGAAGTTACAGGTATAGATAAATAATGTCCTCTTACCTTTGATTGTGTGAGTGTGAAAGACTCCCTCATAAACAAGTGAATTCCAAAGCACAGGGGTCTGCACTAACAGGTGGTGCAAGAGAAAGAGATAGAGGAAGGGAAAGAGAGAGAGAGAGAGAGAAGAGGAGGGGGAGGGAGAGACAGAGAGGGAGAGAGAGTGAGGAGGAGGAGGACAAGAGCCCGAGAGGAGTGAATGTGTGGCATAACATCAGAGAATCTATAGGATTACACATGCAGAAATGTGAAGAAGAGGAGGAGGAGGATGAAGGATTTGGTAGAGAGGGAGGGAAGGATGGATGAGAGGATGAGGAGAGATTTGTTAGAATGCACCAAGGCAGGGAAACAGTGGGATGGATGGAACGGAAAAGATGAAGTGTGTTTGGACTGTGCCACATGTGCTACAGTTTCACTTGCACGATGGCTAATACCATTTCCTGTGGGCATGTTTTCTGTTTGTTGTTGTAGTCTCTCACTCTCTTTCTCTCTTGCTCGCTATCTTTCTCCCTCTGTCATACTGTGCAGTGTGTTTGCGATATTATTTTAGTCTACATGTATTAATCTCAGCTGTCAACATTAATAAGCAGGGGTTTTTTTATTAGTGACTGTAGGATTTTATTTATCTTAAAGGGATAGTTCACCAAAAATAAGAAAAAAAATAATAATAAATTGTCGGTATTTACTCATGCTTATGTTGTTGCAAACCTATGTGGTTTTGTGGAAAAGGTGTTTTTTGTCTATACAATGAAAGTCAATAGAGTAAAAATCAACAGCACTGAAAAAAAAAAAAAAACTTATGTTTTGTTTTCTTGTCTTGTTTTATTTTACAAATATCTAAAAAAAAAATATTTAAGATACATTTACTTAAGAAGAAAAGTCGTGTTTCCTGTGGGAATTTAAAAAACATTTATTAAAATTAGTTTTTCCCTCTTTTCTTCTAAGCAAAAACGGTAAAAAAATAAAATAAAAATGTTGATACGGTACTTAGTATTTAAGAATTTATTTTCTCAAGTAAATGCACACAAACCACCCTGATTACTGAAAAAACAACTGGCATCAGACATGACCAGAATTCTGTGTAAATACAGTAAAAATATAAACATACTGTATTTATGGCTTAACCTTTTTAGTGTAACTCTGTAATTCACAAAACAATAAAAAAAATGGCTGCTTTTAACATTTACTGATAATCACAACCATCATAATTTTAAGACAACGTATTATTCTGTCCATACAAAAAAAAACTTATTTAACAATATTTTACATAAGTAAAGGAACTTACTGTTAATTTGTTAGCAGGGTTTTGAACTAGAAGGAAGATTCCAGTACTCAGTGTAAGAAAGTAGTTCATGCAGTGTGGACTCAATTAAATTAATTGTATAGACAAAAAAGTCTTTTTGTGTAGGGATTTTTCGAAATATCTGTTGTGTTCCACAGAAGACAGTCAGTCGTATAGAATTGGAATGACACTAGGATGAGCAAACGCTGACAAAACCGCCCCTTAATTCCCTAAGCAGACTCTTAAGTCCTTCATACAGTCACTGATGAAGAAACCCTGCTTATTAATGTTGACAGTGAAAATGAATGCATGCAGACTAAAATAATATACTGCAAACACATACTGCAAGGAAGAAACCAGGAACTATCTCTTCATCCCTGTTGTACAGTTTAAGTGATTTCTGCATGCTAGTGTGTGTATGTGTGCTGTGTTTCTGTGGTCTTAGCTGCTGTCCGTGCCGCAGTGGTGTTAGGGTTCTCGCTACAGTCACATGTGCCAAGGGCAGCATCTGTCTCTCTCCTTCCATATAATTTGCTCTAATAATGCCTAATGATACATGTGTGAGAACACACACTCCTACACACACAACACACACGCCACATTATCAGAACACGCATTGTAAAATCAGGACGCACGCTTCCTCAAAAGATTTTATTATTTGAAGAGGACTCGCTGATCTTATTCCGTCTTAACTCTCTGTCTAACTCTCTGGCTCTGGTCCGGTGGGGATTAAAGAGGGTCTGTAGCATGAGCAGTCCTTCATTTGTGCGTTTTTCCTCATTAAAAATCTCTCCTGGCTTGATCCCCTTCTATTTTTCTATGCATTCCATCCTTTTCTCTTCTCACTCACTCCCACTCCTCTGTCCCCTTCTATTCTTTCCATCTCCCAAAGGATTTTTGTGTCTTTCTCTGGCATGCTTAAATATATGCGAATGAGAACGAGATTATTTTTTTGTGCGTTACGATCCTTCTCTTTCTTTTATATCACCTTGGCTCTTTGGCAGGTGTGTGGCATATTATATTGGCTGCTTGTGAAATCGCTTGTGTGGTGTCCCTCTCTTTTTAGGATGCTATCATGCTGATCAGAGAGGCTCTGCGGCCCAGATGTAATGAAAGCCGAGCAGATAGTACGCGGTGAAGAAAGCCTCCTGCTACTGCACAGGCCTGCCGTCCCAATTAACCAGCCTCACGCTACCGATCAGCCCCGCAGCCTCAGTACGTGATCTTTTTTATCCAAGAACGCGCTGCTGTTAACATACTCAGATCAGTGTCTAATTGAACTGCTCTAATTAGCTTCTATTCATTTATTGTAAGCCGTGAAAGTGAAGGGGAAGTGGAATTGTTGCGCCAGCACTCAATCAGAAAAGGCATGTGGTGGTTTCTCATTGTGAAGAACTAGAGTTGCTATTAACTAGTGGAGTTCAAAAGCCAGCGACGTTGACTGCATGGGTTTTGTTGCGTTGGTCATGATTCATATTTCATAACTCGCAGCATGCGGATATTACATGATCGCTATCACAGGATAGACCTTATCTGTCAGTTTAAACATTAAAACCGTAAGCAATACGTTGTTGCTCCTTTAAGATTTTTTGTGACGTGGTTGAGCTTTGGTGATGTCTCAGATTTTGGATTTTTTAGGGGCTTGGTGTGTATTTCCACTGATTTTTATCTTGTTTTTATTGGATTTTGCTTCTGGTTTTTAAGTGCGAATTTCTTTCTACATTTGATAAAAAAAATTTGACAATGTTCTTGCAGAGTAAAGCTACTGATTTTAATGTACTCTGTAACTGCTTTGTGTATTAATGAATATGAAGTTGTTTTGTATTCTAAGTTGCCCCCAAACATGTTAAAATTAGTATGCTGCGTTAATTGCAATGTGTGTGTGTGTGTGTCACGGTTCATGGGTTCTTGATCTCATTCTTGCCTGTTATGTGTTTAAATGAGCAGTGTGTGTGTGTGTGAGTGTGGGTAAATTAATGAGTGTGAGTTAATTGGTTAAGACTCGTTATCTCACACTATATTGTCTGCTAACCTGTCTTGTCTTTGTCAGTTCCTCTGCCTTGCTGGTTGGCCATGTGGAGTTCAGCTCCTTCTGTTTCCTGGTCCTGTATTCTGGTTCTGGCAATGGCACTTTTAGCACAGCTTAGCTTTGGTCATTTTTAAACAAGATGCTTCTGGTCTGATGAGATTCAATGATCTATGCTAAGCTATGCTAAAGTTGTTATTGCCAGAACCAGAGATCGGCTGAGTTCAGGGGCGTAGCGCCAAATTCTGGGTCCTATGCACAAACAGTGGCCATGGGCCCTGTAAGCTCGAGGTTCACAACTACCTACAACAGCATTTAATACATCAATCAACATTTACCCAAAATATTAGCATCTACATTAGTTAACAACATTTAACTAATGTTGATCTTATGTGATCAACATTTTATGTGATCTTAAAATTATATTTAAAAGGAAAATAAAATTTCACTCCAGGGACCCTCCCCCCACTTGGGACCCTGGTAATTTAGTCCCACTTTTAACCCAACATTGACGCCCCTGGCTGAGTTGATTCAAAAACAGTAAAAAAAAGAAAAGAAAAAGTTTTTAACTCTGAGTTGGAAAATGAGCCCATTTTTAAAAAAATGTTCCTTTAGGGTATGAAGTAAAATATCACAACTGGTTTATAATATTTCTAATTATTGCAAATAATAATAATTTCTATTATCGCTCTAAAAGCAGAAACATCTTTATAGAATTTTCCGACCGACAGTAATGTGTCGAGCCATGTGACTCTTGCTCAGAAAATGTAATAAGACAAAATAATAATTTTCAGTCATGTTAATGGATGTTAAATGACATATCTGGTGTCATCGGAATCATCAGGTTCTCAGATTTAATTTTATGTACAGTATAACATACCAAGCATTTCACATTAAGAAAAAATAAATATATCATGGCTGAGAAGAACAGATTACTCTATATTAATCTACACAAATCAGGGATAACTTTAGTTCACTTCAAGCAATATGGGAATATTATATCAAAGCTTGAGACGTGGTGCAAAAAACATTTACAGACGTGTCAGAGAGAAACAGAGTACTGAAGGAAAACCTCGGGCATGGCTTGTTTTTTCTGCTGTGAATTGATTAGATGTAATAAAGTAGGCGTTTAATTCAGAAATGAACACTGACAGTTTAGGGGCGTGGTTAAGAATGTCATGCTCATGCCCAAGCCGTCAAACTGATGTCATCAGAGAAGGTCCATTATTTTAGAGGGGAGGAGCATTTTCAGATTTGGATTAAATAGTATGAAGGCAAACTGATATTTATTAATTTATTTATTTTTGTGAATTGACTTGCATGGATCAGTTGTTAACCACAAAAATAGCAATGTGAGCTAACAAAATAAATACAGTCAATTTTGATTTCATAACATACGGACTAGATTAAATGGAAATAAATTTAGGCTACTGCACAAAGAATTTGTGTGATAATTTAGCACCTCATCCTTTCAAACTCGAATGAGTTTTCTGTGTGAGCGCTCGAGTGCAACTGATTCCATAGCACTTCTTTTTTGATTAGTGTCTTTGTTTCAAAACAAAACAATAGCTTTGCGGACACTGGACACATTAGGATTGATTTTCTTCACTGTTCTTTGAACGAGAACGTGACTGTATGAAATTAAAAGAGGAGTCAACTTAAGCTTTCAGTGTTGCACAGAAGAAAACAAAGAAAGGACAGAAGGGAGATATAGAGGAGGGCCTCTGTTTCTTTTGAGTGACAGTGACATTGACACTAACAGACATCAAAGCGATGATGTCATGTCCCCTAAACTCGACCTGGCTGTCACCATGGTAATGAGTGGTGGCACAACATTACCAATTGTTACCGAAGTACACTAGAATACATGCCATTCGTTTCACTTTCTCCGTTTCTCTTGTAGTCAAACAAAACTCAAATTGAGAGTTAATTGGACTCTGTATCTGAATTCCTGTCCTGTCAGATAGCGGAGGAGAGAAAAGCATCTTCAAACAGGGATGCGCTAGATTGGGAGAGGTTGGGGGTTGGTATTGATAGAGGGGGGGTGGGGGGAGAAGGAGAAGCAAGGAGGGTCTAAGAGCTTTGCACATTAATGTGTATGAAATTAAAACCGGATTGTTATCCTCTCAATTAATTAAAAGCCATTAGAGACTAATAGGCCCGGGTCTTATTATTTCAGCTGAGCACTTTTAACCAGCTGCTTACTGAGCAGGAAGAAAACAAGTAACAGGTTATGACGGAGAGAAAAAGGAATTGATGGATAATTGGTTTGGTACAAATAACATGTGAGAAAGAGCACCAGGAGGAGAGAAGGAAGGTATGGGAAGACCGGAGCCAGAAGGTGAACAGAAAACAGCAAGCGGATTGGAATGACTAAGTGGCATTAAAGCACTAAAAAAATAAACACATATTACTTGTGCATGCTTTTTTTCCAATATCAGGGTTGACTGTGAATACATTAGCATGAGCTATAACAGCATGTGTAGTTTGTACAGTTTAGTGTCTAAAAGTGTTATAAAATCAAAAGTGGACATGTGCATAAGAAAAAAAGTGTATGAAAACAATATGCAAATTATACAATTTGTTAAAATATATATAATTATATCTTGACTTAAATATATTTATAGAAAACATTTTTAAAAGTTTCCCATTGGGCTGTCAAGTGATAAAAAAAAAATCGAATTACTTGCATGATGTGCCGATTAATTAATTTAATCTTAAATTCAATTTGGGATGAGACATTACCCCTAAAATACTTTCATTCATTGTTGTTTAAAATTAGAAAAATGTGAAATATGAAACTATAAAATAGTTTCCCTAATCTGAATCCCTGAATCAAGAGCCTTTCCCGATCAGACCCCAATCTGTCTCCCCAAAATGCCTATATATATATATATATATATATATATATATATATATATATATATATATATATCTATATATATATATAATAAACTACAATAGCCAATAGGTGGCAGTACTTCGCACTTGAGTGAGTCATTCAGTCATTTAGTCAATCAATCATTGATTCTGATGATTCTTATTGATTCTGATTCATTAAGGAATTAAGCAAATTAATCTTTATGAATGGTGACTAAATTACCTGATTCATTCAAAAAACTCAAACTCATTCTGTAACGAAGTACCAATGTATGTTGTTCAGAGACACAAAAACAGAATATTAAATCTAAAACGTAACAATATTGAACTGTTGCACAAAATCAATATCACATGCAGATATTCGGGTAAACAGCACTTTTCAACAATGTATGTAGAGGCTAGTAAAAAGACCCCTGAGAAGCAGACACACTCTTTCACATGTGATTCACACACACATAAATGACGACTAACAGGCATGTGTCACAGGCACATTAGCACATCGACGGTGTGTGCAGATAGTGAGGGATCAAGTATGTCTAAACACACACTCTCATACACACAAGTGCTGACCCAAGTGGTCTCATGCATGAATGCATACACATACACTCTCACACCAGTTGAGTCGCGTGGTCTCCACTGCGCATTCTTACTGAAACAGCAGGGGCCTGCCAGATGTTCAGAAGGAAGAGACATTCATACAAATGCACAAACAAGCACAAGAGCACACTTGAGCACCTGCATGTCTGACATATGGAGCAGAGTTTCTGACTCTACATGCACTCTTTGCACCTATCCGTCTTCACTTACACACACACATGCACCATGAGGAGAGGTAGACTATGGTCTCCGTGGTCTCTTTTGGAATTTCCAAAGGCTTGTTGCTAGGCAACAAGAGGAGCTTCTCTACCCGTGATACGATGGAGGGAAATGGATTGAGAGATGAAGGGGGAGAGCACAATACTTTAAATATCATTTTAAAACTACTACCACAAAGTTACTGATTCTCTGTTACATTTGCATCTATAGTGTGTGTATTTTAATTCACCCATTTGGAAATGAAGTCCAGCGCCGAACATAATAGTTGATCCAAAAATTCACATTTTCATTATGTTTACTCACTTTTTATTTCTACTTTCATGATGTGGACGTGTATAATTCTTCACTAGATCAGATTTGGAGAAATTAACAATTAACCTACATCACTTGCTCAACAATTAATCCTCTGCAGTGAATGGGTGCCGTCAGAAATAGCTGCTAGAAAAATAACAATAATCCACAAGTAATCCAACTACAGTCCATCAATTAACATCTCTCAAGCTGAAAAGCTGCACGCTTGCAGGAAACAAATCAGAATCAGAATCAGAATTGATTCTGATTCTGAAACAAATCTAACATTGAAGTGTTTCAACTTTAAATTGTCGCTTCTGGCCTAAAAGTTTATAATCCATAATAATTTTTCTCCAGTGAAAAAGTCTAACGCTTTTTAAAGGGTGCTTGATCTGTGCATGCATCTACCCTGATTCAAATTAAACTTTTTCAATGGAGAAAGCGATATTATGGATAAAGGAATGTCTGTGGTTTGAAGATAAAAATGTCTTGATGAACTTTCTTATCGCAAATCTGTTTGGAGAAACAAACTCATCTACATCTAATCGCCTCGGGAGTAATTGTCAGCAAATGTTCATTTCTAGGTGAAATATTCATTAAAGTAAAACTATTATGAGGATTATTATTTTTTTTTTTTTACGTTTTTATATGTGCATTCACAGACCAACGCTTAATTTGCATGTTAACATTTCTGCTCATAAATGTCTAACCATATGTTCTTGTTTGTTCAGGTGATTATGGGAAGGGAGAGGAAGAAAAGGCGGATTGCGCTTCTGCAGTGTGTCTGTGGGAGAATGACATAAATGGATTATCTTGTGTTTTGGTACAAGCAACGTGCAAGGGGGAGGTGTAGAGGAAACAATTTCTGTCCTTCCAGTGACTATATTTAGCAAGATGAATAAGAAATTGTATAACTGCTCTTAATAAGAGTATAATTTCCTTGCCTCTAAAAGTTGTATTTTTTGTTTGTATATTTCAGACAGTTTTGCATATTGATTATGATTATGTGATTATTATTTACTGAGTGCTGCTACCTCAAAGGTATCGTTTTATTGCTAAATATTCCAACCCTTGAATGTGTTGCATGTCCTTATTGTTCTTCAGTGATCTTGTTATTGTTGCTGCTAATACAGTAAACCTCTCTGAGCCTTCAGGCTGGAGCTCTTTACTCTTGACCTTCATGTGGTGATATAATTCAACGCACGTTTGGAAAGAGAAAAGGAGTTAAAATCTTTTAAACCTACAGATTCCTTTGACCCACTGACTGATTAAGTTTTAATCTAATGCTTTGGTTCTGTGTGCAAAGCTCTACATTTTAAATTAGCCTAGATCTTTCAATATTTATGGACTTAATTTCAAAGTTCCTAACTCACCATTTTTTTTTATCTTGCATTTCTTCAGTTTCTAATTTAATTCACGTTTATTGAACAGTTGCAGCCCGGATGTTGTGCATCCTAATTATTAATTAATTTCCATGTTTATTTTAGTGTCCAGTTACCAAACACATGACTTCATATGAATAATATTGTTATGAAGTATTATATATGTTCTACAAAAAATCTTGTACTGGTGGAGTGGTTGCATTTGTTTATTCCACTTCTCGCTCCTGTTGAAAAGGCTACTAATAAAGACAGTCATACTTGCTTTGAACTGCTCCCTATAGTGCACATGCTTTTCAAAACGCTCTTAAATGAGATACTTGGCACTTCTGGGTAATCCTCTGTGCAAAATTCATTTTCACGTCTCCTATTCAGCTCTATATCTTTTTTACTGCTTCACTACTGCCCTCTTTCTGTCTCAAGATGAGATATTGCTCTGTGAGCATTTATGTTGCTGTGACAGATCGTTTTCACCTATATTGGGACTTTAATGTCAAACACGACAGCCCATGTGAAAAAACACCTAGTCTTCCATAATATACTTAAAGTGCTCTGTTTTTACGCAATAATTTTGTACTTAATACTAAAAAAGATTAGTTATTTAGTAGGCCTACTTAAGATAAACTTACTATCATCTAATTACAGTACTGTGACACCATAAATTTAAGATGTGTGTTTTGTTTTTCTCTTTTGCATTTAAAAAAATCTTTAGGTTCAGGAGTTCTACATTATTAAATATACTGCATGGTTGAGTAAACATATAGTTTATCTTAAGTTCCTAAGATCAACTACTCAACCATGCCATTTTGGGACACCATGACTAAAATTCACTATATTATAACACTATATTATAGTAATATATTTTGTTATCACTTAGTTCCTGGGCCACCTTTTAAGTGTACTACAAGTGATGACTAAATACATTTTTAACATGATGTACAGTATGCTAAATCTATGTACCCAGGTGAAAAAAATAGTTTTGTTTCATGCGCCCAGGCTATTAAAAATTTAGTATACTTTATTTTTAGAGTGCACGAAACAATTTGTAGTGAAAAAAAGGTGCACTTTTTCACCTGGGTAAAAAGATTTTGCATACTGGGTCATCAATTTATATTTATATAGAAAGAAGTCTCAGATCATATTTTGATGAAAAAAGTGGTCTTTATTAAACGAACTTTTGAAACGTCACACCAAAACACCAAACATTGTCAACGCTTCCGTTTAAATCGTACATTCAACATCACAAGCATATCGGTTCCTCTGAACAGGTGCGCGCTCTGCAGGGCCACCGCGTACACGACAGCGGTGTGTGCTTCACGAGGCACGGGCCCGCTCCTGCCGTCCCGAGGCGGTCCTGCTGCAGCTCAGCGCCCCTTTCCCGCAGAGACACCTGTTGTCGGTTGCCAGTAATAGCCGTCCGATTCAGTCTACAAGACAAACATGACAGTTCAATTAACATTTCTACCCTCTCAATGTTAAGCTACAATAGTCAGCATTTAAAGTGGATCAAAACCTTTTATCGAGGTTTTATCGAACTTTTTTTGATCCACCTCAAATGTTGGCTTCTGTAGGAAGAGGAGGGGTTTCACACACCTCTTCTGCGTCACTCCTTGGACTTCTTCTCAGCATTCTGGAGCTTCTCCACTATTTTGCGCTCGTGCCCAGCAGGGCTGTGTCTGTTCGTGTTACTGCTCGCCTCCTTCTTCGTCCTGCCCTTGCGACTAGTGCACTCTGTAGTCAACACACACACACAAAGTTCATTTTAAGGCTAACTAGACATGGAGAACGTCGATAATGAACTAAAACACTTTAAAAGTCATTTAAGTTGACAATTCATCATCATCAAAAACATCTCTCAAAACACTTTAAGTAAACATTTTATAGAGTAGACCAATAATAATAATAATGCGTATAAAAAACGTACCAGTATAACGGTCTGTTAAGTTGTAATATTCATATTTATCGTAGTAGCGGTCCTCAAAGGTGGTCGGCTCGATGTTTTTCACCTCGACGTGGTTGCTCATTTTGTCAGCGGCTAGCGAAACTTCTGGAGTAACAGCGGATAAGTTATGCAAAAATATACAGTGTTCAGTTATAGATGTGTTTCTACAAGTCTTCTTTCTTGTCCCGGGTTCAGCGTTGTTTACAAGCCTACAAGTTGCCTGCTTTTAAAGACGTCGCTCCGCCTTTCTCCGCCTATTGATGTCAACGCGACCCATCAACAAGAGAAGTTGCATCAGATTTGAGTTAATGTTTTGTCAGCGATCTTCACCTACTGCCAGGCAGGATGTCCTTCAGAGCACATGACAGTGTTTTTGTTTTGGCTTGCACGTTTGTTTCATATTTTCACTTGAAAAGCATCTCCAAACTGTCTGTTCATAATGTTCAGGAAGACAAAACAACACAATTTAAAGGTTTCAGTTAGTCTAATATTTCTGTTTTCATTAGCTAACTCTCTCCCTCGGTCTGAGTGTGTTGACTGATATCTGATAAAGATGAGACAGATTAGATGAATTTAGTTAATGTTTGTCTCCCTCTCTTATTTACACCTGACCTAGCGTTGAGACTTCTCACGTCCCGCTGTGGACTGTGGCTCACTAACCTTGGCCCTCTATTTTAAAGAAAATACTGAGTGCAAGAACCATTTAAAGATGTTTTGTGTGAATGTCTGTTCTCAGACTAAAAGGTTTACTTATTCACTGTTGGAGATCTACTCCAGACGATTAGTTTGTCAAAACAGGGTACTGTATTATATAATTTGTCCGACTGTTATGGGAAATTGTCTTTAAATTGCACCTGCTGGGAAAACTAGCATAGGAAATGCCTTTTGTTTTTATTTTAGTTATTTTATTTTGAGTTCGGCTGCATTCACAATGTTTTATCCTTCCTAATTCAGTTCGTTTAGTGTGTCGGTGCTGCTTGCGTGCCCAATAGCATATTGAATGTGTGTGTAACCAAGCATGACTAAATGCATTGCTGTAGCTACTGTCATCAGCATAGAGGATCATACAGTGCAATCTGCCACAACTGGCAAAATCCATATCCTCCACTGCCAAAGCGAAGCCCAATCCATCATACAAGATTCACTGCAGTCCGGCCACAAGCTGTTTTGTTCCTTGCCGTCGGGCAGTCATTATTGCACCATTAAAGCAAAGACTAGCAGACGAAAGCTTCTGCTCTATTATAGACCAAATGACATTTTTTTAGGACATGTTCAAGGCTTTTTACTTGTCAGGATGGAACTGTTAGTCCCTGCTGATGCACATGATTTTAAAGGCAAAAAGCATATATTGAAAGCCATTTAAAATTAATTAAACTTTTTTAAATGTTACATTCTTCAACGAATCATAAATAACGGCTGTTGAAAATTCAGTACAGGAATATATTTAAAATTTTAAAATACATTTAAATTTGAAAGCAGTTATTTTAGATTGCACAAGATTTCACAAAAACTGTAAAAAATGGATTAAATAGATGCAGTCTTAAAAATAAATATATATTTGACAGGATTATTATATTATCTTAACTTCAAAATGTTTTATTCAGTGTGTTTTTCAATTTGAGTAAAAACTTGATAGAATATCTATTTTACTATAGGCTACTATATATATTTTTATAATCTCTCGTCTATTTTTAATACATTTTTTTCTCTCTCTCATTTTGACCTCCATTGTACAAGCACATGGCCATAACGTTCTCTAGTTATGGCAATGGAATTTGGCAGAGCTCTGCATGATGACTGCTATGGATATTTTTGGGTGATTTGGTTTACAGTAAGACTGCTGTGGTTCTGTGCTGTTGTAATAACAGAGTAAGACCACAAGAGATTCAGTTTTTCTACTGCACTCAAAATATTCCACGAGGTAGTAGCCTATTAAGCGCATGAGCTACGTGAGAAATGAGGAAGGTTACAGGATTACAGAATCTTTCAGAGCCATAAACAATCCTGAGGAGCAGAACACATTGTACAACAGTGTTGCCCCCACGTTTTATCTATAGCTCTCTAACAACAATGCTCCAGTTCTTCTGAGTTAATTCTATGTTTTCTCAAATAAAACAAAACCGTTCTTCTTTCTAATCTCTTTTATTTCATGCTCTGCTTTGGTACAAATTCTTCTCTTCCTTTCCCTCTTTAGCCTTGACTGTTTGCCTTGGCTCTCAAACTGATATCATGTGAGAGTGAGGTGTTCTGTACAGTAAATATTTACAGAGTTACTGGCTGAGCCAATATTCATTCAGCTATAAAAACATGACAAATCTCTCTGCTTTCACCATTATTCTTGCTCAGATCAGTATTTCTTTGCTAGATAAAGCAGCATAGCTTATCACTGTCTGTCTGTTTTGTTTTTGCCAAGCTCACACCAGTGTCTCTGTTGAAAATTAACTCCATATTATCTCATCATTCACAGCCTTTGGACACAATAAGAGTTCAGGTCAGATATAGGAGGGATTATTACTGTCTGAAAGATCTACTTTCTTTTATTTTTAACGTTTCCTTTCCCCCATGTGGTCTCTTTATTTGGGCACTTTTGGGTTTACATCATTGTAGTACTTTGTCAAATTTGGTTTATGTATTAAAACATAAATATTACCAGCTAAGCAATCATTTTAACCCTCCACAAAACCATTCTTGAAATAAACAGTGAAGATAGGGCCTTTCTTTCCAAACACACACAAAAAAAATATGAATAAATTACTTTGACTTAAAAATTACAATTGTAAACGTCATATATATTATAAAATACATTTTAATAGCCTACAAAAACAATATTATTAAATCAAGAACTCCAAAAATGAAATGTATGCAGTTAAACAAAACCCTTATTGCACCTGTCTAGCCAAATATGTAGGTTAGTGTGGTGATAATGTGATGATAACGCTACAGATAACGCATGGTAATATCTTTTGTGGCACATAACATGATCTGTCATTATTTTTGGATTATATAACGTGTCCTAAATGTCATATTAAACCATTGGTGTTAGTGATTTATGTCTGTAAAAGACTGATAACAAAAACCCCAACAGTTCTTCCTCAGCAACGCGTTTTGAAAACATGCCATGAAGTTTGTCCCTTCGAGTTTCCGTACGAGGCCTAGCTCGACTGCTAGCCAATCAATGGAAAGGGAAAACAAATCTTAAAATACGTTAAGCAAAGCGAAACTGTAATAAATGATTGTTTTTCGTTCATAGTTCGTGTGTTAATGCATAAGGTGTATCTGGAGAGCATCGCGGAACTGTGTGCTTGAAGGTAAGATTCACGCTTTTCTTGCGTATCTGTGCGCGCGCGGAGGGTGTGATCTGAGCCCCGTCCAGTCAATGGCGCTCTGTTATGTTTGGGACTCGAGCTAGATAAATAACACCTAAACCTAAATGCATTATTATTAGAATTAGTGCATCATGCAACTATTATTTTAGATTGTGCAATGTTAGTGCTGCCGTGCAATTTTATTTTTAAGTTTATATCTACTTAAGGGTTATTTTACATGTACATTTTAATTCCAGTCTTAATAATTCTGGTTAAAGCTTACCGACATAAAATTTTTTGTTTCTTGCAGGTACAATGGCTTTAGTATCAGCAGACACCAAAATCGCAGAGTTGCTGAATGAGCTACATCAGCTCATCAAACAAACACAGGTGAGCACTACTCCTGTTGTCCTGTGCATGATCACTGTAGTTTGAATTTGGGAAAGCCTTCATTTTTGTATATGTTACCCCCCATCCAGTGTTTTTTCCCCAATTTCTCTTTACACAGGAAGAGCGATCAAGAAGTGAACACAATCTTCTCAACATCCAGAAAACACACGAAAGGATGCAAACAGAGAATAAGAGTAGGAACATTAGAACAAGTCACATTAATAATTATTCACATAAAGGGAAAAAGCAATGTTCAATAGTGTATTATCAAACTAGGTCCCTCATCTATTTATGAATGTAATGTCTTGTCTGATATTTCTGTGATATTTCCACATTAAATCCGCTTGTATCCTCCTCAGCTTCTCCATATTATCGGACGAAATTGAGGGGTCTTTATACTACAGCTAAAGCTGATGCTGAGGCTGAATGTGGGTAAGTTCATGTGAAAGTTACTGGCTTCCCTTTGCACTTCTTTACATCCATGCAAAGGATGCAGCCTCAATTCTACAAAAGCATTTACTGCTAAAGATGATTAACTCAATGCTCTGTTCTCGACATAATTCGTTTCTTTGTTTTCAAAAAAAAAAAAAAAAAAAGCTGGAAGAACTTGAACATCTTGTGGTTGTATAGCCCCATCTTGTGGAATTTGCCCAAGGCTCATAGATGTGTGCTGACTGGAAAGACAGACTTGTTGAATATTATTAATCCTATAAAGCCCACTACTGCATCATACTTGATGCACACATTTCTACATGATCAAAAAGATCAAAACTTGTAACAAGCAGAAGTTATTTTATTGCAATTCCATAAACGTCTACCATCAGGTTGTGGTACAAAAGTGTTTTTTGCTGTAAAATCATTACTGATTATTATAAAATAAGCTTTAAAAAGATTAACTTTTATGTTGTACACTTACTGGATTGAAGCAACCTTGGTTTACATTATTATCCATACATTAATACCTTTTTTTTTTTTTGCTTAAGTCATGCTAATATGTGAGTTATATATATATAATACATGAGGAATTTGAAGGGAAACTATTTGTACATATTCTAATAATTTTTGTACAGTATTGTATTGCGTTGCATTGTATGTTTCGTCACCCAAAATAAAAACTACAGACCTTTCATCATAAAACTAAGCATTTAGACAGTGATAAGTGATCAGATTTACATGCATCTCTCCCACAGTATACTTCGCCGGGCACTTGACAAGATTGCCGAAATTAAATCCCTTTTGGAGGAGAGACGTATTGGTAAGTCTTGGATATTAGTTTGTGAACATGTTCATCTGCATGTATTTGGACAAATGTGGATTTTATTCAAACCCTTCCCTTTCTGCAGCTGCCAGGATGGCAGGAGTGTACAGTGACACTGACCCACCCAGAAAGACCATGCGCAGAGGGGTCCTGATGACCCTGTTACAACAGTCAGCCATGACACTTCCTCTCTGGATCGGCAAACCTGGGGAGAGGTATTTAGGGTCTACTACTTTCTTTGTTATTCAGTTAGTGAATAATGAATCAAAATTGTAACCTTTCACTAATTCGCACCTGTCTTACTCCCACAGTCCACCCCCACTGTGTGGCGCTATACCGGCGAGCAGTGACTATGTGGCCAAGCAGGGAGACAAGGTGGCGGCGCGCGTGAAGGCCGTGGATGGTGATGAGCAGTGGATTCTTGCAGAAGTTGTCAGCTACAATCACTCCACCAACAAGTAATCATCTATCAGTTGAGCTCAGCAGTGGGGCTATTTATTTATTTAGCTTTAGATTTTAAAACCGATTGTTTAAAATGTGAAAATGTTTTTGTCAGGTATGAAGTGGATGACATTGACGAAGAGGGTAAAGAGTAAGTACAGATCCATTATTCATGATTTTCACCCTCATATGAATTCATGTACTACTGTTGTAGAGTTTCTTACTAGTTTAGCAAGAATGTTTTATATTGCTTAAATGTGACATTTATACATCACATTGTATAATAGTTCAAAATCTTTATACTTCAAGTAATGTTCTACTCTTAGAGTTCCTGGAAACAAAATATCACTGTTACCAGCACAATATTGAGCAGCTCAACTGTTTTCAACATTGACGATAATAAGAAATCCTTCTTGAGCACCAAATCAGCATATTAGAATGATTTCTGAAGGAGTAATGACCATCATGGGAATAATTAGAGTTACTGTAATATGATTTCACAATGTTACCGTTTTAGTTATTGACTCCAAACTCTTGAACAGTAGTGAAATTCCAGGACTTACATTTTCTCACTTGTTTAGGAGACACACGTTGAGTCGTAGAAGAATAATTCCTCTTCCTCAGTGGAAAGCAAACCCAGAGACCGACCCGGAGGCCCTGTTCAGTAAGGATCAGCTGGTGCTGGCCCTCTATCCACAGACCACGTGCTTTTACAGAGCTCTGATCCACACACCGCCGCATCGGGTGAGCCGAACAAGAACACTGATTTAAGTGAAAAGAGGCTTCAGAGATACTTGAAGTGTTTTATCACTCTTAATGATGCTACAGGGAGGTTTGTAGCAGTGCTTTTCTAAAGTCCTTGTTAGAATATGTATTTGTTATGGGTTTTGTGGCATCACTAGACCAGGTATACATGAATAGAAGTGTAATTTATCTATTGTTTGATGCATATTATGTCTTTTCAAGCCCCAGGATGACTACTCGGTTCTGTTTGAGGATACATCTTATGCTGATGGCTATTCTCCACCTCTCAACGTCGCTCAGCGATATGTAGTGGCCTGCAAGGAGAACAAAAAGAAGTGACCGAAAAATACAATATGGGACATTATTTGCAAAAAGATCCTGCATGATTGTTGTGATTATAAACAGGATGTTGAGCATCGGTTTGTGCTTTTTCCCCATTTTCTGTTAACATGTATATAGTATTGGTATATTTTATACTCCATCTTTTGTATGTTTTTTTTTTGTGAATCTTAATGCAAGGAGACCAATTTGCAAGTGAATAGGGCAAAAGTAATAAACCCTTTATATGTGAATTAAAGGTACACAAACACAAATCTATTGTCTGTACTTTAATAAGGCCAAACGGTACATGTTCAGAAGTACACATTCACCTTTTTTCAGGTTTTTGTTACATTTTTTTGAATATTTAATTCCTTCATCTTGAGATGCATTAAATCTTGAAAAAGGAAAATTATTCTAGACCTTTTTCTAGTACTGTATAATAGAGTGAAGCTGTTGTTAGTCATTTTTCTTCTGTTTTCATGAGTAAAATAGTTCAGTAGGGAAAACTCACTATTACAACAGTCACCTCATCGACGTAAGAGTTAATAGAACCGCGTGAGCGAGCCTCTGTTATGTGACGTCACGCCCTCACCGAGAGCGCGCGCGGGGAAACCAAACATGGCCGACATGGTGAGATCTCGTTTTTAACAGTTATACAGTGTAAAGTTTGGAGTTATTTTTCTATTTTAATTCTGTAGATTTTGTATGGACACAGCGTTTGAATAGTTGTAAAAAACAACACTGCATATGTATTATTTGTAACAGTCATACAGTGCAATAGCACGCTGTCATTGTTTAAACAACAACAACACAGAAAATGTGAGGCATGTGAAGTGGAGTGCTTTAGTAAATGTTATAGATGTGTACGATTAAAATCGTAATACGTTCGGCTGTGCGTGTGAATTAATAAACTTGTTACTTGTCTTCTCATTTGGAGTTAACGTTAGGAAGTTATTTCAACATGGTATTAGCAGAGCATTTTTTGATCTCTGCGTATATGCAGCGACAAAACAGTAACGTAAAAACTTATGTGACACTGGACCACAAAACCAGTCATAAGGTAAAATTTTACAAAACTGAGATGTATACATCATATGAAAGCTCAATAAATAA
>JAUMHR010000045.1:13721683-13732799 GCA_032361145.1 Enteromius fasciolatus
AGCAGGCAGTTCTTGAGGCGACCCATCATTTTCCATTTCAGCTGTCTAGATGCATATTACTGATGAATGCGATGTTTGTGTTTCGACCCTGCTTGAAGAATTCATCAGCAGGTCAACTGAGAGAAAGCCCTTAGGAGCGCAAACTGTTCTTTTTCTGAATGCTGATTTGACCTCAATGCTTTCCTAGTCAGGTTCAATCCGTATAATCAAGCACAGCTGGACTCAAATTAAGTTGTAGAACCATCTCAAGGATGATCAGAAGAAATGGGCAGCACCTGAGTTAAATATGAGTGTCACAGCAAAGGGTCTGAACACCAAGATTGGCAAATTCGCCACTGGTGCCCTGTGCTCTTCACCGATGAAAGCAGGACCACGCTAGACCTCATGTGACTGGAGTGAGTCAGCAGTTCCTGCAAGACAAAGGCATTGATGCTATGGACTGGCCCCCGTTCCCCAATCCTGAATCCAATTGAGCACATCTGGGACATCATGTCTTGCTCCATCCACCAACACCACGTTGCACCACAGACTGTCCAGGAGTTGGCGGATGCTTTAGTCCAGGTCTGGGAGGAGATCCCTCAGGAGACCATCCTCCGCCTCATCAGGAGCATGCTCAGGCGTTGTAGGGAGGTCATACAGACACGTGGAGGCAACACACACTACTGAGCCTCATTTTGACTTGTTTTAAGGACATAACATCAAAGTCGGATCAGCCTGTAGTTTGTTTTTCTACTTCAGTTTTGAGTGTGACTCCAAATCCAGACCTCAATGGGTTAATAAGTATTTAATAAGAATATTTCCTTCACTCAGATCTGTGTTGTTTTAGTGTTCCCTTTATCTTTTTTTCATGTTCTAGCTTTTCTAATGTGTGTGTGTGTGTGTATATATATATATATATACACACACACGCACACACATATATATATATATATACACACACACACGCACGCACACACACACACATATATATACACACACACACGCACACACATATATATATATATACACACACGCACACACATATATATATATACACACACACACGCACACACACACATATATATATATATATATGTATATATATGTATGTGTGTGTGTGTGTGTGTATGGGCATATAGTAAAGAGCTCTCAGGAGAATGACATTGATATTAATAATGGTAGGAAGATTTTTGTGGCGTTTGTTGTATAAATAATCTTTTTCTCATTACAGCCAGTGGTGAAACTGCAGAATAACAGAGGGAATAATAAATATTCCTATACCAGGTACATTTGTTTTTCTTTCTTTTTTTTGTTTTGTTTACCACTTTCTAATTTCACAAAGCATATGAGTCATAATGTGACTTATTCAAAAACTATTCTGAATATAAATAAACAGTTGTAGTAAGAATCATATACGCTCACACACATGTAGGTTTATGTGATTTATGGGGAGTCTCCATAGGTGTAAAGGTGTTTATACTCTACAAACTGTAAGTGGTATTGCCCTACACCTAAACCTACCCCTTACAATTTTCATTAAAAAAACAACATACTAAATGGTGTTTTTAAGCCTTTTGAGTTATGGGGACACTTATATCACCCTCATATTGTAATACCTATGCAATACCCACGTCATTATGCACATGTGTCCTCATAAAGCACACACACAGGATATTTGTCTCAAAACCTATTAATGCATGGTTACTGTAGGAAGCAGTAAGAAAATAATAAAAAAAATGTATATATTAAATCTAATCTGTAAATATTACTCTCTGTCATACCATAGAGCATAGCATTAGCAATGTACATGTATTAATAAAAAATGTATGCCAAATATGTAAATATCAATGGGAGGTGCTGTTTTTTGTAATAAAATGTACCTTTTTCCTCAGCAACTCTGATGATAACCTTCTGAAGAACATAGAGCTGTTTGATAAGCTGGGGCTGCGCTTTAATGGCAGAGTGCTGTTCATTAAAGATGTGTTGGGAGACGAGATATGCTGCTGGTCTTTTTACGGCGAGGGACGCAAGATCGCCGAAGTCTGCTGCACTTCTATTGTTTATGCCACTGAGAAGAAACAGACCAAAGTGAGCAAAAGAGACTTGAACTCTCTCGTCTATGTGTATAAATGTGTTTTCTTATTTCATCTTCATCTGTTCACATAGGTTGAGTTCCCAGAAGCTCGTATCTTTGAGGAGACACTCAACATTTTGATCTATGAGAATGGACGAGGCTCAGGTACCGGAGGCATGGCCCTGCTGGAGTCAGGGGGCATCTCATCACCAGGTGTGGGCCAGTCGGAGGAGGAAGGGGCAGGTGTGGGAGGCGGGGATAGACGGGTGAGGCGTATCCATGTGCGGAGGCATATTATGCATGATGAGAGGGGTCACGGACAGCAGACTGTCTACAAAGACTGAATCAGAACAATATAAAGACATTGTATGACCAATATGCATGTAAACAATGGAAAGGTTGTTTGAGGAAAGAAAAAGACAGCTTTGGTATGATTAATACTGCACTGAAATGGGAGGAATGGGGGGTGACTATGGGCTAGTTTAGAAATAATACTGAAGTTGCCACAGTGTGGTACAGTTTAATTTTTTTCTGTGAGATACATTTACATGACTTTTTGTTTTGTTAAATTTAATTTATTACTCATTTAATTTATTGTCCAGAATTTTCACTTTTTCAAGATTCAATGTGAAGAAAGTTGTATTTTTTTTTTTTTTTTTGATTTGTTTGTATGGGCCGTGTGGAAGTGTATCTTTTGGTGATTTAATGGTAATGTGTGATGTATGCTGACTTGAGAGGTACATGGTTGAGGTGTCGTGTTGTCTGGTACTGTCAGATCTTCTGGGAAACTGACCAAATGTGCAAAGCTTGTTGTTGCAGCCATAGATAGCAGGGGGTCCAGTTTTAAACATCCTTTTTGTAACTTAAAACGAAAACATAACAAGTAAATCATTTTACACAACTGTGCCTCACGATTGGTGTTGTATGAGCGTGTTCATTTTTATAAAACTAACATTGTTTTGGTTTAAAAGATTGCAACAGATTCTAGCATTCTGTAACAATACATTCTAAAACAGAAGTTTAGATGTGTTCGTCTTCTTGCCACACATGCAGTAAAAAAATGATTTCAAATGCTTTTCAAGGCAAAGGTTGCTCCTTTTAATCGCAAACCCCTTCACTAAATGATTTATGTTTTATTGACAAATGTATGCCATAAATGTATGCACTCACTGTTATAGACCAAAAAACACCCCTTAATTCTGCCAATTAAACTTAGTATATGTGGAATGACGTCCAGGTATTGTTTTGAAATTTTGATCAACTGGAATAAATATTCGACTAACATTTTCAATAAAAATGCTTTTTGGTAAAACCCTTGTTAAGTTATTTTAAAAATGTAAATATGAGAAGGGTGAATGTTTTTTTTTTTAAAATCAAGCATATAAAGTAGCTGTTTAAGAATTATCCAACTGCATATGAACACATTTATATGTGCATTCATGAAAGAAAAAAAACACTAAAGCAAAAGTCGGTTTTAATAATGCATGAAACTGCGTTCTGGTATGGTTTTTTTTTCCATCTTTGAATTTATTTTAATTAATTAAATGATACAAGAACAAGAGGTATGACGTATTCATGTCAAATTAACATTAGCTGCCAGAGAAAAAAAAGAAACAATAGAAAAAAAATTAAAGAAATTACATTACATAAATTTCAATAATTTTATAGCATTTCATGATTTCAGCGCTTTTTGGCTTGTTCCAGGAGATTTACATACCATTTAAAGTCGTTAATAAAATGAGAAAAAATTTGGTTTACACCGAGCCCACTTTTTCTTATGTATATGGAATTTTTCTAATAAAATAAAATACTTTATAATATGTTGTTCTTTCCAATTCAGTCTTTCATTTTCTTTATAAAAAGCTCATCAAATATACAAATTTCTACATTACATATACATTCCATTTTTCTGTTAATATAGAATTCCATATCTTTCCAAAATGGTGCGTGATGACGTAAAGTGACGTAGGCGTGCACAGCAAAGCGCGCCAAGGTAGGGCGGCGCGCGTAGTACGCATTCGAGTAAAAAGTGGCGCAAATGTGTAGAAAAACATGGCTAAAGAAGAGGACACGATCCGAAAGTTCGTTGAGAGAGAACTTCACAAGTGCTCGGACCTCAGGTAAACTGCGAGTTTAATGCAATTTCAAAAGTTATCTAAAAACGCATGTTATTATCATTACATCAAAGAACGCCATGTTAGTAACGTTAACTCAGGACTGAATTATTGCTTGAGAAATGTGATAACTCATGTCAGGTCTCACATCGGCTCTAAAATAGCTAGTGTGTGACATGGAGGAAAAAGAAACCAATATAAACGTGCGGTTAGCGTAAAATTTTAGCTTGAAGACCTTCAAGCTAATATGAAGCGCTTTCATTTGCAGGTAACGTTATCGTAAATAAATATGGCCAAGGGACACTATAATGATGTGTGACGCAGGTTACGTAAAAGAGCATGAAAATAACGCTAACGTTACTGTAGTAAAGTAACATGCTTGAGCGGTTTTACAGACAGCACAATGTCCGTGCATCACTAACGTTAGCTGCTGTGAAGTAGAGTTGTGACGTTCGCGAACGAACCGATTCTTTTGAACGGCTCATAAAGATGAACGATGAGATCCGAGTCGCGGCTGGAGGGGGAGCAGTTCTTTCTGTCGTTCTTTTCTTCCTATGCGTGTTTCACACAGATGCACACAAATTCGCTCCTCCATGAGACAGAACAGTTATAGAGGGAGGGCTACTGCCTTACAGCATCAGTGTTGCCAACTATTTCCTATAAACCTGCCCGAAAAGTAGCTAAATGTTGCCAGAAGATGTCACGCACTAATTTGCATATCAGTGACGTCGTCACTTAGTATCTGACCAGCGTAAGCCCGTCATGTTTCTACTCTCTGAGGCGCCGTGTATTATATTAAAACATTACATCCAGATGCACAATGAATAGGTTCTTATTAACTTTACTTTGCGTGATGACGTCATTGCGTAATCACAACGCAAAACTAGATTATTATGTAGTATACAAAATAATTAGTGGTTAATAAATTAACCTTTTTTTTATTATTTGACTACAAATCCCGGGATTAACTGAGATGCCCCCAAGCTGGCTTCTTAAAGCTGACTAAATATCTAAAAAGAGCCAAAAGAGCTGTTCTTTTGAACTCTTTGAAAGGAACGGATCGCAAAGAATCGGATCCCCTCAAAGAGCCATAAATCCCTTCTCTACTGTGAAGTTAAAGTGTTTTGTAACGGTTTGCTGTGTCCAAAATACGTCACGTGTTAACACAAGTCGTTACAATTTTCATTGGTGTGTCTATTGGTCAGTCAGAGTGAGATTTGCAATTGTGCAGTTATTTACATTTCATTACGTTTCATTTACTGTTACTCTGCCATCTTTCAGTACTCTGACTTTAGGCATTCTGCGGAGGAGATATCTGGAAAAGGTGGGAAGAGAGTCGCTCAGCATCAAGGTCAGACAGCTGATGAAGAAAATTGTGGAGGAGGAACTTTTAAAGATGCAGGTGGAGAAGAGATATTGAAGTCATGTGATCATAACATCATGCATGTCAAAAAAGTACCTTTTGCTAAGTCCCAACCTTTGGTTACTGATGCAGAAACAATACATTTAAAATAAACTGTACGTCTTTGAATGCCTAACAAAAAGTGGCTAAAAGGGCATTGTTTGTAAACGCATAAAGGGCTTGTTATACTTGAAATAGTTATACATGGGGTTATTAATCCCTACAGGTAAAGGCAATCCACAGCTCTAGTGTTGTACATCCTTAATAGACTTTATTGTCAACTGTACTCTCAAGATTGTCCTGAACTGATTGCCCATAATTTGATATTTTCAGTTTCCTCTTATGAATTATGAGGCACATGACTGGGTCTCTGTTGTTATGTGTTTAGTCATAACATTCTAATACTGCATTGTTTACACTGTGCACGTCTGTCACAGCAATGTGAGGTTTAACACCGCAGAAGTAGTTCATTAAAGATGTGTGGGAGGGGAGCAGGATTTTGTAACCTGGGCTAAAAAGCAGTTCTAACCCTGATTGTAAATTCTAAAATGCATGAAAAGATTCAAAAAGTGTGAAATGTTTCTTTGCTTGGGGTTCAGAACGACCTGATAACTATAAAGAAAATGCTAACTATATGTAAGATCCACAAATTGGCCCAAGGAAGGCGTCCAATGGTGGATGAAAGTTTCCTGTGTATTTGGTCTTTTCAGCGCGTAAAGTTATTGAATAATTTATATATAATCAATTCAGGTTAAATTCAAATCTGACTTTGTTTTATCACCTCAAATTTAGGTTGGGAGCAAATTGGTTGTTTGTCTATTTCCAATTAGTATTCTTCTGATAGTATTTGATTATTCAGGTTAACTCTTTATTTTATATATATCGTTCATTCAGGTGCTCATGCCGCTAGCAAGAATACAATGTGATCTACTAGAGTCAATAATCACAGAGTAAAACAGAATAAGACCAAATGTAACAATTTATTATCAGTCAGGTAAATATTACTTCAATTGCATAGCCAATTAAAATATATCAAATTATGCAAAACATCAAAGATTAATCTAAAAGTGAAATATGCATACTTGACCTGAAATGCGTAGTATGAAGTGTAGAGACACATCACACTACGGGCTTTCTGACTACAGAATCGCCCTGACCCTTTCGCTGCAATCCTTTAAATACAAAACCAAGATAAACATCCAGCAAATGGAGGGCTATAACAAGAATTGTTATTTGCCTTAAGGTAGTAGTTTACACCTTAAAGTGTCGTTGACGCCTCAAAGTGAACAGAAGGTAAGATGGATGGAATGACCAGGGGGAGAGCACACCCATTGCAGTAGGTAAAATATCTCTTAATCTTTATTTCCTTTAAATTTACTTTCATAGAAATGAGATCGTTGTGCCAGTCGCACTGAGACATTTCAGATGATACCAGACGTGACTGTTGGTTCACTTGCAATTGGCATTTTCATGTAATAATTTTGGGTAGAAGGAAAGATGGGTGGAGGGGTCCTTAACCTCAACTCTCGAAGATGCCTTTGTGTTTATATTGTTTGTTTCTCAGGAGATCCTTACAGTGCGCCCACACCAGTGAACGATATAGCTGTTCTAAGCTCAAGCGCGTCTGCCATTTAAATTCTCAAGTGTGTGATAGCAGGATTGATTCTGATTGGTTGTCTGTGTTTCTTTCATTTAACAGCTAGAAAAAAATCGTTCTGAAATGTGTGGATGCTGCTTTTCTTTAACATTGAGAACCATTTTTAGAACTATATCTTTATTTTCAAATTATTGAGAATGAAGGAGACGGCTAAATGACTTCTGTTTAAAATGATCCAAACATTAAAAAAAAGAAAACCGCTTATCTGATAATGTGGTGACAAACAATTTGATTTGTTGGTATTATCTTCACTTTCCAGGACGACAGTGATGATGAGCCTCTTATTAAGAGCGTGAATGCTTTGAAGAGCCAGAGCAAAAGGAAAAGGGTGGATGATGATGATGATGATGATGCGGATGAAGAAAATAAAATGGTGGTAAAGACAAAAAGATCACGGCTGGAGGAGTCTTCTCCAGGTAACCGTATGAGATTTGTTCAGTTTGTCCTTGTATTTGTTTCTTATTTGATACTGCTTGAGTAACTTTTGTAATCTCTCCTGTCCAGATTCCCCAGACTCTGGAATAGAGAAGGCTATGAACGAGGGAGAACAAAAAGAGGAAGAAGCTGAAATCGATAAAGACATGAGTGAGGATAGTGATGAGGAGCAAGAGGAAGAGAGCGTTAAGAAAAAAACACAGAATCAGAGACGGAGCAAACAAAAAGGGGACATCGCGAAGAAAAAGAAACAGAAGGTGAAGGGAAGTGATGAAGATGAGGAGTGTGAGGATTCTGATGAGGAAGAGGAAAGGCAAAAACAACCATCGAAAGAAAAGAAAAAGAGTTCAGAGAGTGAGGAGGAAATCAGCGATAAACCGGCTTCGAGTGATTCCGAGGATGAAAAAGTGACAAGCAAAGTGAAGAAGCAGAGTAAAAGAAAAGATGTCCGAAAAAATCAGCCAGTTGAGAGGGATCTTGTGAAAGAAGTAGAGAGAGAGGTTTTTGGGAGCAGCTCTGAGAGTGAAGAGGATAGTAACGAGATCACTAAAAGAAACAGGAGCAACTCTGAAAATGATGACAGCGAAGACAGTGAGGAGGAAAAAGAGAGAAAAGAGGATGCTGCTAAATTCTCCTCTAAAGAGACGGAGAACAGCGGTAAGAAGCCCTCAGAGGTCAAAGTAAGAGAATGCTCACACCCTTCTCCTTACTTTGTTCATCTCTCTTTCTCTTGACAGAAGAGAAAACACAGGACGATCAGAAGGAGGCAGCAGAGGACTCTGACTCCTCGTCTCTTCCCTCACTGGAGGATGAGGACGAACAAGAGAAGGACAAGAAGGAGGGAAAGAAAAGCCCAAAAAAGAAAAAGCGCAGCGAGGAGAGGGAGAACACAACCAGAGGAAAGGCAAGATGAGTTTGAGAAGCGCTCCTATCACAAAAATGACTTCTATTGATATTTAAGCAATAAGCAAGAGTGCTGTTTCTTCAACATTACTCCAAAGGGGTTTTAAAAGTATTAAACGCACGTTAAATTGATCAAAAGTGACCGTTAAGACATTTAACGATTTCTATTTCAAATAAATGCTGTAAATGATTACTGAAAATTCAGAACAAATAACATTGGAAAATATATTAAAATACAAAATGTTTCTGATCAAATAAATACTTTTAAATATCTATGTATTTTTTCAAATATTTAAATTATTTATTTATAGAATACAATATTCTATTCTTGACCTTTCTATGTTAAGAGTTTGGTGTCTCGACAGACTCTCATTTCGTTGCAATCATTATCTATGAATCTAGTTCTGTAGCTAACTAAAAACAAAACATTTTAATAAACAAAATAGCAGACATAAAGAAAGCTATACATTTTACCAATACACAGTGGTGTGTTTATTGTGTGTGCAATTTTTTTGTGGATAATTTAAAGCTACCTCTGTATTTAATATATTTTGTTTAATTTAAGCGGAATTGGTCAGATAGAAGATCTCCATTTGACTCTGACCGCTGATGACAAACTGCCATTTATAAAACCCAACTTTTGAATTCGGATATGTATTGATTATAATAACTGGCAATCATTTTTGATCATCAGGATGAAGAAAATAAGGCCGTGTCCAGGCTGAAGCGTTACATCGCCCTCTGTGGTGTGAGACGAAACTACAAAAAGCTGTTGGACGGGTGCCGGTCAGTCAAGGCAAAGGTGGCTGTGCTAAAAAAAGAGCTGGAGGAGCTGGGTGTGGAAGGTTAGTGTGAAGGATATTACAATTTGCTGAATCATCTCAATGCTATGTCAAATGTGCACATGCAAATTTGTGCTTTAGTTTTTAATGATGTAAGTGGAGTAACTAGGATACCTTTCTTGTAACTAGGTTACTTGGGTGCATTTTCTGCTGTTGTAAAATATGTTCCTGCATATTGCTGGAAAATAGCTTGCTAATACAGTATAATATGAATGTAAGTCTAATGCTCTTTAGAACGCAAGGTTTGTTTTCCTGAGAGATTTTTTATTTTATTTTTGCAAGTAAGAAAAGCAAGAAAGTCCATACAAGCACACTCTTATTACCTATGAAATATGTCTGTCCAAGGTCAGCCTTCCATAGAGAAATGTAAAAAAGCTCGACTGAAGAGAGAAGAAGCACAGGAACTGGCTGAGTTGGATGTCAGCAACATCATCGCCACTCAGGGTAATGACGCTTAAAATTATATCTACTGTGGGAAACTCTTGGGTATCTTCAGCAGGCTTCTTGTTGAGAACACATTGTGCGAGTCGAAATCTAGATAGGGCTATACATTGTGGATCGTATACATTTTAGAGGACAGTGCTTTGAAATGAAGACAAGGTACCTGGGTGATGACCTTAAAGCTATACTCGGCCTAGAGGCACCAAGAGCTGTTACAAACAGAAGGCGTGAGTCTCATTTGACTTATAGTAAAAGTGCAGGAACTGACAGGAAACTCTTGCTAAAAACTTCTCAGGATATAGGATATAGGTCTAAGGCAGATTCTTAATATTCGTAAATTTATAATCGCACGCTACTGTAGATAGATTAAAAATAACGCCCCAAAATGCATATTCCTCATATGAATATGTGGAAATCTGAAAGGTTTTTTTTTGTCGTTGTTTTTTAAGGACGTCCCAAAAGAAGAGCATCTGCAGCAGCATGGCCCCCCGCAAAGAATGTGTCACCTCCCCCCTCTGCCTATAAACGTGTGGTGGACTCCAACTCTGACAGTGGAGAGAGCCACACAAACACAGGACGCAAGAGAGGAGCAGTCTGGGCCAACCTGAAGGGAATCATCAGTGATGATGGAGAGAGTGACTAGATGGCAAGTGCCTTTCCCTACAATCTGTTTTATACTTATACAGTTCTTTCCTTATGTTTGCACGGCCTACTGTTAACAAACAAACCCTGTTAAATCTGCTCTAATCAATCTGTCAGTACATTTGTAAGAGTTTTATGTGTGCATCCTGTTACTGTTAAGTTGCTTCTCTCTATTTGTGTGTTTTACAATCGTTAGTTTGTACTTTGTCTCATGTGTAAAGTGAGGTTTCTGTAGTTTTGAAAATAAAATAATGTGTATTTAATTTGTTGTTTTTTTCTTACTTGTCTTACTACTTACAAGGAAAACATTTGATTATATTGCAGAGAGCAGCTTGGTGAAGTAAGCTTTGCTTCTAGATTCATCTTAAGGTCTGAATTCCTATTAGTATTATAAAAGAGAAGTCTCTTTTAATAGTGAACACAGCGTGTCAGTCTCTGTAAACTCCAGCAGAGGTCCCCAGCTCGATGGGGAAGTGGTGTTCAACTAGAACAGGGGTGCCCAGCGCTGCTCCTGGCCAACGACTGTCCTGCAAAGTTCTGCTCCAACTCTAATCAAACACATGCCTTTAGTTTTCAAGCAATGCTAAAAAAAATAATTAGTTGCTTCGGGTGTGTTTGACTAGAGTT
>JAUMHR010000045.1:13766773-13792358 GCA_032361145.1 Enteromius fasciolatus
AAGATATCATGGTTTAAAATCTTTCATCGCATGGAAGGTTCCCCTGTTTAAGTCAGCCCATGTCCAGGCCCGTCTGAAGTTTGCCAGGGACCATCTGGATGATCCAGATGAGTTATGGCAAAAAGTCATGTGGTCAGATGAGACCAAAGTCGAACTTTTTGGTCTTAATTCGCTGTGTTTGGAGGAAGAAGAATGATGAGTATCATCCCAATAATACCATAACGACATGAGGCTGGAAGGTGTTTTCTGCACAGGGGACAGGATTATGGAGAGGATGAACGGGGCCATGTATTGTAACATATTGGGCAAAAACCTCCTTCCCTCAGTCAGAGCATTAGAGATGGGTTGTGGCTGGGTCTTCCAACATGACAACGACCCAAAGCACACAGCCAGGAAAACCAAGCAGTGGCTAAGTAAGAGAACTTGCAAAATCACCAAATACCTATATTCACTGTGTGTGTATATATATATATATACTGTATGTATAGGCTATATATATATATATATATAATGTCCGATTTCTAATGAAGACGAAAAAATTTACCTCAGTCCTGAAGATCAGACAAGCAGTCATATTGACAAAGCTGAGACGCAATCTAATGGCCAAAAGTGTTTGTAACAGCCAGACCTTATCTCCTGTAGGAAATAATGCAACGATATCATCATGTGAAATATTAAAGGTTGATATATCAAAACATACTGAAATAAAGAGGGGTTAAAAATCCAACCCAGGAAGACAAGTTGGAGCAACAAACATTATCAGCCCATTAGCAACTCCCACCCAAGCCCAACCTCAACCGAGCACTCTGTTGGCTTTCAGAAGAGCATCTCACACATCTGAAGAACACAAGGACATTGAGAGAACCAGCAGCATTGCTCTTTTTCATACATCATTCCATAATAATCTACAGTATTGCTTTAGCATGTAAGGGATCAAGATAACTTGCTTAGTAATAGGAAGGAGGAGAATTTACATTTGATCTTGCAATTTCTCTGTCTTTTGGGATAAACAGCAGCAGGTTGTGTAGCGGTGAAACAGAGGAACACACAGACTCTTACTTTTAATGCAAAGTTGTCCAGGTGAAGGACTTGGCCAGGTATGTAACTCAGGGGAATATGGCTGAATTTGGGGGGCAGAAGGTGCTATGCGTTTGTGTGTGTGTGAGAGAGAGCTTATGTGTATTATGAATGTTAGGAGTTGATCATAAAAGCACACTGTTTTTAAAATGGTAATGTATTAGCTTGCTGCGTTGTGCAGTGAATCAGCAAAAATCTGACCCAAATCTCTAAGACTTACTGTAGAACCAGTAATGAGAACGCATGTCATATTTACCAGTCAATGTAAAAATAAAATATTTGAGATTTAGACATGCAATATTTAAGCTATCTTATACGCTTTATTGAAAACATCTGCTACAAACATAGTTTTTGACTTTAATTGTATTGCTACAGTATATTTCATGATTTTACTATAAATTCAGTTTTTTTCTATTGTGTTTTTGTCTGTAATTTTCATGTCTGTATATTTTTTGTATTTTTAATGCAATGTTTATGCAGTAATGTTAAAGTTAATGCAGTTCATTTTATACCATTTTATCATTAAAAGAACAACAAAAATATGAGTTTTTAACAAACATTTAAATTCAGACACTGCAGAAACAGTTGTGATAGATACAGGTGTTTTATAATTTCAAGTAATTATAGTTTTTCAAGTAATTTTTTTAATTGATTTAGTTTTTATTAACTCACAAATAAAAAGTTTCACACAAAATTTTAATCATAGTAGTCTATGCCAGGGCTTGGGAATTTTCAGGGGTTTTCTAAGGGGGTTCATGTCTAGTCTCACACAGTATTAACAGTTCCTAATAGGCCTATATGAAAATAAAACCAAACCTTTATGCTTAAGGTATCAAAAAGGTTTGTAAACCCTTATTAGAAAGCGTCTGCCATGATCGTAAATGTAAAGGTAATTCCTAATCACAATGCAGAAACCCTAAAATATATAATATAATGTAAGACACAGGATAGCATTCGGTTAGTTTTGTGTGAATATCATAGAAATGTCATTTTAGTAGTGCACGGAGTTCATCCTGACATCATTCTTAATCTCGCTCTCTAGCGCCATCCTCCCTTTATAGGACGCTGAAGGAACTGGCAGGGTTTGCTCACTGCTGACTGCTGCAGTTGGACAGACAATAACTCAGTGTGCCACAGAGGTAAGTCAAACCGGTTTACAAACTCAAAGACTTGTATTTAACAGCGATGCATCATTAATTGAAATATGAAATATGCTCCGAAGGCTTAGCACAGTTTTTACCCCTGCGAATAGTTTATTGGTATTAGGATGTTAGTGATATCCGACTGTGGGGTGTGTGACTGAGACATAACAGGCCTTGTCTTTATAGTTTGATCTAGAAAAGAAAGAAAATGAATGCAATTTTTTTGAGACTGCATCGATAAAAAAACAAATTGCGCATAAATCGGATTGCTTTCTTTATGCACTCTGCCTTGTCGGTAGTTGTTTCCATGGATGCTCACTATAGAAAATAATTATTTATTTCCATTGAAAGAATATTACATTACATTGTGTTTCTCTTTTAGCATAGTACGCAAGAATTTCGTGAAATTTCGAGGCAGTGAGGCGACGGGCGCATGCAGTGCTTCACGTGCACGCGGTTTGCCGGTGTGGAAAATCCTAGAAGTATTGAGATGCTGATGATGGAGCATAATGTGGTTAAGTCAGTCTGGATAAAAGGTGCCAGTTTTAATCTACAGGTCAGTTGTGGTCATAACGAATGACAAATCGATAATCGGGTTTTATGCGGCTTTTGAGCGTGGTCCTGATCCGCCTGACAGCGATAAGCGGACTCGACGCGTCGCTGATCCTCCGGTGTAAAGCGATTTTCGCAGTTTGCTCTCGGTTGAAAATGGTGCTGATGCTGCATGTGAATGTTTTACCATGGTTACACAAAGCGCTACAGACTACTAAAGATCCTCCTTTATCTGTAGATGTACGCTAAGCGTTAAGTTTAGAAAGCACATCTTTCAAAAAACCCTCTTTTTCCCTTAAAGCGAACACCGCTGAAGATGATGACCTTTGTAACACCACATGGGGCTTTTGTCGGAGCCGCTCTGCAAATAAAACAGCCTATTGAACGGAAACAGTTTAATAATGTGACATTACACAAAAAGACTTTATAGTCTAATGGGAAATAGACGCAACCAGCCTGAATCGGTAACATTAAACCTGTGTATTTTTATTGCGTCAGTTTATAAGTAATCTGACAGTAAAACAGTTAAAACCCGCTGTTTTTTTCTGTTTTATGATTTGTATGAGAAAACAAGGATGTGTACGTTAGACTTAATTCTGCATTTTCAAGGCAGCGGACACACCTTGCTCCCCCGCCCTCCCCGTCTCTCTCTCTCTCTCTCATCACGGCTGTTGCTTGGCCACACTCTCATCATCCTCGCCCATTGTTCGCTTCGTAAGTACAATTTCTTTTTTAAAAATAAACATTACGAATTCGAAAATCTTGGCTGTAACATTTGAAACGTAACGGTCGACTTGCATCTTTCTCACTTCCTCCCCCACGCCCATCTCTGCCGAACACGCCGCCTTGCCTTTAGCCCAGCGGCTCTGTCGCCTTTCTATCGATTATGTATATTACGTTAGTGTTTCAATCTTTATAATGTTTAAAGATCACGGAATGACATTTGCGCTTGGTATTTCAGCATGGCTTTATAGCGGTGGCTCTTTCTGGACGAGAAGTTCATTATGTGTAATGGTCGGTCGGTTGGTATTCTGCAATACGTTTTTGTCATTGCCTGTCTGTGCATATTATAATCACGTATCTGAACCTAGTTTATTAAATACGTCATTCTGAGCCAGTATTAGTAGATTTTAGAAAATGACGGAGGAAATGAATAATATTGTATCAGGACAAAAAGGCACAGCAAGGAATGTACAAAAAGGGCTGAGGAGACTATTAACTAGTCCTCCTTATTAACAGATTTACGAAAACAGACGTTTGCTGACAAAATGTTTTTGAAATTCCTATTTATTAACTGAAGAAGTTAATAAGGCTAATACTAGATGCTATTTGTAAGGTAAAAGCCAAAAAATTGTTAATTAATAGTTTAGGGAGATGGGGTTGCTTTCACATGCATGAAACTATGCATGCACAAATCTACTGAAAGTTTCCCCCGATTAAGACTTATTGTTAATTATTTTTCTGACAGTAGAATCCACCGTCATACAAAACCAGAGTGCTTTCCGTCCAGTTATGCTTAGCATAATCTAATTAACCATGGCAATCAAGGAGACCCATGGAACGTTAGGTAAATCTGATCCTGTTTACAGACCATGCAAGGAAGTGTGTTACTCCTGTCAGACAACCGCCTGTTACTTGCTTCAGTTTCTCACTGTTAGTCACTTATAGCTTCGGAATGGAGGACGTTGGGCTTGGTTTCAAACTGCATTTCTCCTTTCATTTAGAAACATCATAATTTAGCTTAGTTCATTAAAAAGTCGTAATGATAAATCATTTAATCAATATTTTCAATGAATTACATTATAGTATGTAGTAACAGATATGTTTCAGACCATATGCTGTCAGAGGGTCTCCACAAGGGGGATGTGAGCATTAGAGTTCACTTTAATTTCATTAGAAGATCCATTATCGCCCAGTAAGATACGACAGACATGACAAACCAGATTCAACAAGTCTTGAAGACAGTGAGTGAGTCTCTATGGTCTCCTAGGCCAGATCCCATGCAGTGTGCACTGCAGTCCTGAACTCCCTGATGCACCATGGCAACAGATGACTAACTTCCTGTGTGCAGCGGCTGGAGATTACAAAAATGTGTCTTGCACACACGCAAGCCGATTTCATGCTGTTTATACATTTTATATTCTCAATATTGAAGCCAGTTGAGGAGTTTATGATGTTTGTGCCTCACAGCTATCTGCATCCGCACACATTTTGCGGTGGATGTGTATCATCAGACTGACATTTTCCTCTTCATGCCAGCACCTGTACAACACATGTTCACGTAAATGCCAACCTTCCTTTTCGGGGACTGGATATTTTCATATGGTAAGTGGATCGTGCTGTTATCAGCAGCGACTTTGTCTGGCAGCATGAGCATTATTTCATGTCAGCCAGAGTCCACGCGCACAAACACATTGACTGCTCCGCCAGTTGGGTCATTTAACGTGCAGATTCAGCTCGGTGAGGTGTGATGTGAACTCTTGTGGAGTCTGGGCAAGACTTGGGCTGTGGGTCTAGTCTAGACCACATGGCAGATGGGAAGGTTGCTTCTCTCATTTAGATCAAGGACATCTTTGCTGATGGAGCAAATCACCACAGCACTCTTTATGCATAAATGAGGCTTTTAAGTCATGCTTGTAGTAATGCATTTAATTTATGTTCTCTTTGAGAATGCTCCTGACATCTTGACACTATATACAAACACTATTTGTGGTTCTTTATTTGCATCAGTGGTTCCATGAACCTATAGAATTTTTCAAATGCACAAAAATTTCTAAAACAATAAAAGTTATTTATATGATTAAAATGTTATTATAAATATAAAAGGTTTTTTATATTCTAAAAAAAATATTATGAAAATAATAGAATTTGTGAGGCTTTACCTTAAAAATTACTAAACTATGACTTTCTGTCATCTGTGGAGGTCAAAATGAACATCTCTGAAGAATATCCCAGTCACTTTGTTACGTATTAAGTGAGGAATGAAGACATAAAATCTCCAAAATGACCAAAAGAAAGCATTATTGCTTGGGCACTATATTTCAGATCTTCTGAAAATAATTTTTTCTTTCAAGTTAAAATGAAACGAAGATTTTTGAAGTATGTTTTGCAAGTAAGTATTATTACAGTTTTTCTTTAAAATGTCACGTTTAATTCAGTATGTTATTTACTATTTCTTTGTAATTGTGAAATAGCAAGTAATTTCCACAGCATTTCTTTCATGCAACATACCATTATAATTATTTATTAATTAGTCATTATTCATGAAAAGTCTCTGCCCTACAGCTCAACTTGATGTGTTCATAAGATTTCCAATATGTGAAGAAATTATTGTTTTGAATTCAGCAAATCAATTGTTTCAATCAAGAATCGGACCATTCTAGTTCTCACTAACTTAACAATAGTTAATAACCACATACATTCTGTCTTTTCCTCATACAAAACTATCATTTGGCTTCAGAAGACATGCAATATAGCGCAGAAGTTGTGTGGACCCATTATGATGTTTTCTGGGGGAATATTGGCGCTTGACAGCCATGGTGCTGATTTACTTTTATCATATTGAAAAGAATGGCTAGAATTTTTTTTTAAATACTCCCCATTCAAGTTTCACACCCAAACAGGTTTGAAAGTTCCTTTAATTCACAAAATCTTGTGGCGTGAAAGCGTGATTTTGAGGAGAGCCAGTAAAAAAAAGATAAGCTCCTAACCACTGGATTTAGTGTTTACCAGTTAATCTTGCTGGCTAGTGCAAGCATGCTGCAATGCTTGAGGAAATACTGAAGGATTCCTTGTAGATCAAGCCGCACCTGCCATGCATTTGGCACATGTAGACCTCACTGACCCTGCTGCTGCCCAGTGTTGTAGCTCTGCAGAACTGAGAAAGAGATGAACTAAAGGGTGGAGACATGAGATAGAGAGATGGCTGCACACTTCTAAAGTGATGCTGCAATCTGCACTGCTAGCTGAGATGGACAAAACTAGGTCAGAGGCAGAGCGGCACCCAACTGTGCACAGACAGAGAAGCTTGCAGAGTTGCCCACCTTCAATAACAACCAAAGCACACACACAATTATTACCTTTCTACAAATGTAAAAGAAAAATAAATAAACAACAGTCAACAATTTCACACTTAACTGCCTCTAGGAAGCAATTTCACTTGAGTGGACTTGACTTGGGTGTTTGTTTTTGCTGCTGCATTATTGCAGAGGCTTTCCAGAACCATCTCTCGGACACTTCAACTACATCGCGCACGGGCACTTATGTAATTGGTCTGTCTGAAAAACTCTGAGAGAGACCCATAAATTTAGTGAACAGAAACGCTGAGCTGGAAAGGACAGTCTGGTTAATTTAACCCTCAGAGCACCTAAGTTATCTAAGAGTCTCTCTTTGGGCTATTACAGGGGACAGATGATAAAAATACAAGCTAGTATTTTAGTTATAGGGCAATGACCACCCAGATATGGAGCTGTGTTCAGAGTATAGTAAGTGGGTTTATGCTCAGACATGCCTTGTCTAAGGAATAGCTACCTAGTCTAGACAATCGTCTAGACAATATAGTTCATCTGCCTCCAGCCTGTTAAAAACAGCGTAGGTGATTGGGTTCAAAAACATTTTTGTTATGCTGGTTATAAGTCTTCTGATAGCAATCACTGAGTTAAGTAGTCTAAATGCGTAGGACTATATAATCTTTCAATAATTACGAAAAGCTGACCTACCTGCTTGTTAATGTTTTTTCTTTACGTAACTGCTGACTAAAAGAGAATGAAAGCATTATTATTGTGATATTATGCGCTTTGTACATCAACACCATCTCTCGTGGTGTTTCTGGTTATCCTCTGGTCTGCCTGAGCACGTTCATGTGTTTTGGAGGAGGTGTGGTTTTGCAGAGTGGTTATGCATGGAGGGTGAGATCTTATGCTTTCAAAGCTAGCGTTGCTATTGCTAGTTTGGAATAATAACAACGTGGACAATAATGATTAATGCATTATTAAACATTAGCACAACCAGAGTAATTAAAAAATCTACATGAAATTGTGATTGGAACTGCATTTACTACTAAAGTCTTGAAAGGAGTCAAGCTATTGCATTTTTTCAATTCAATTCAAATTTATTTGTATAGCGATTTCAAAATATTAATTTTATAAATCATATTATTTTAAAATATTACAAGAACTTTTTTTCCTTTTAAAATGACATGAACAGATCCATCATTCACAATAAAAACAGGAATGTTTATTAAGATATAAATGAGAGGGGGCAAAGGTTTATTTCATGTTGACCTTAATGAAAACCCGCAGTGTATTAGAGGTTTGGAAAGCAGACAAGCCACTAAACATAGAAAGGAAATGGAAGAGTGCAAGTGATGGATTACAAATAATGAGTTTTAAAGCCACAAGGGCCTAGCATAATAATTCAGAGTTCAGGACACTTGTGTCATGTGGACTGTTCTCATTTACTCTTTCATTAAGACATTATTATGATTCTTATTGCTGGAAAAGCTATGGATTATGAACCCTCTGAGGCACCAACCAAGTGAAAAGTGTTTGTGTGGGAATTTACCATATTGTCTTTCTAGGCTTGATTACCGTGGAAGCAAGAAATGTTTTTGCGAGCGTTATGGGTATATATATATTTTACTCACCAGGTTTTCTGCTGCTTGTTGTTCTGCTCATATTTATTGAAGATGACTGCTCTATTGATTTCTTCTCTTATCGCATCAGCTGGGTTCTGTCGACGTCTGCATTTTTTTCCGCACAGATTCCTCTCTGCCAGCAGAGTGTTCGCCTCATTTTCTGCCCTTGCTAAGGGCTGTGCATTTACTGACAAGGCCTAATTACAGAAAGAGACATACATGGGGTAACGTGAGGTTATGGATCAAGTCGTGGCGCACACACACACACCCCTCCCTTCTGGTATCTGGTGTGCAGGGTTTGACAGATGGTCATTTTTCCAATTGAATAAGCAAAAGTCAAGTCAATTTAGCAGAAAAATGGCCGATCTTCACCACACTAGGACCACTGACAGGTTACATAGCGTCACATTTAACACGCATGACTGGATCAGCGTCACTCCATTTTGAAAATTGGCCACTGGTTCCTCAATATCAGACGAGGTTATTCACGTTTACACCCCCACTCCATTAGGACCCCAGTTCAATCCCATTGGCTCAAATTCCATTTAATAGCTACTAATAGCTTTAGTGCCTGATCACAATTCCTACAATATCATGTTATGATAAATTCAATTTGAATAATTACCTTAATGCCTGTATTAGTTAGCTTATAATACAGATAACCAATTAGCCTGGTAGTTTAGGAATAACTGATGTTGATTTGTTCTATTATGCACTATATAGTAAGTAGGGGTGTAACGGTTCGCAAAAATCATGGTTCGGTTCGATACGATACAGTAGTGTCACGATTCGGTATGTTTTCCATACATCAAAAATACAATAAAAAAAGAGAATTTCTTTTATTTATTTTTTTTCACTTTTTTATTTATTAAAACTAACATAATATGACTGCAAGCTCTTTATTTTCAACTGACAGCGCTTTCATGGTTGACCAGTAACAGCAGACGCTACAGGTGTGGGAGCGCTGAAGCGCTTTAAAATTGGTGGAGGAAGTGACGCGCCTCACGTTTTCCACTCATTTTTAGACGCTTCGTGAACGTACCCTTATAATACATTTAATGCTAAAGTAAACGCCAATACAAACATTATTTTAGTGTGGTAGAGCAGAAAGATGCAGCTCTGGTTAAACAGCTGGATGCTGGGTTGAAATGGCAAAGGGAAATGCCTAACGTTACCTGAATGCCGCGGAGATGGTTTGTAATGTGTGTTTCTAGTTCTCGTCTGTTTGGGGGTGGGAGGAGCAGTAGCACTGAAAACAGTATATTTTACACAGTTTATTCTCTTTTTTTTCCCCTCTGAAGCGTTCGGTTCGTATGCGTACCGGACCGAAAGCCTCGTACCGAACGGTTCAGTACGATTACGCGTATGGTTACACCCCTAATAGTAAGCCATATTTAAATGAATATCGTTCATATGTATTTAGGATTATAATTAACTAATAGCTAAGGAGCTGCTAAGTAAAAAACATTATGATGTTAAATGTAAAACTTTTGCAAGTTTCTTAAGGGAATGTAAAAGATTTTTTTAAAACAACATGTTGAGATATTATTTTTCCTCCCATCTAATGTTTTCCATCACCGTGTGCCTTCAGGGGCTCCATTACCAATCAGATCAGAGTACACCAAATTGAGAAGGTCATCAAACGGTCAGCAAATGTATGGAGACGTGTCAGAGGGCCATGCACAACCTCAAGAAACCTTTCAGATCTGCTGTGCTGCAGGATCATTTAGCTCAGTGTGCTCAGGCAAAATAACATGTGATTTGATGAGAGAAGACAGGGCTGAGTGCAATGAAAATACCCACGATGCCCCAGTCCTTTAGATGTGATGGCAGCCTATTGCACTGTTGCAGCAAAATCAGTGAAAGTCCCTCTAGAAATCTGCTGTATCATACAGTTGCAGGCTCTGTCTGCGTGTCACTCTTTCTTTTCTCTCGCCTGAAGTCGCTTTATCGTTTCATTCCCAAAGTGCTCTCTCTTTCTGTCCTCCTCCCTTTTTTTTTCTCACTCGCTGAATTCTTTCCTCCTGCGTGTTTTGTCTTTGTTTCGCTCTCCTTTCCGCCTACACGCTCTTGTCCTTTCAGCTCAGAAACCCTCACACATTCCCTCTCTGTCTCTCTCTGTTTAGTCTTCCTCATCACTCGTTCGTCTTTGCTCACTGTTTACTGTATTGTTGTAAGCAGGGCTCGGCGATAAGGCTTATTTTCGGCTTCTTATTTACTGGCTGGTCTGGGCCAGTAATTCAGTAATTACTTCACTGCTTGAATTTCCACCAGCATCACCAATTATCCATTTCATTTATGAGTATAAAATGTGTCATAAAATAAAACTACAGTTTTATTAGATATTTTTGTACTCATTATTTTTTTGCTAACAAAAATAATCGAACAACTAATATAACAAAATTAGTATCACGTACGTAAATGAACTATAGTTATTGCATTAACACATTTTCTGGAAATTATTGATATACTAAACTTTCAATTTTCAACCCATTCTTAATCATATTTTTAGGAGGCTAACTAACAATTATTAAAACAATCCCATAAAAGTTTCTGGATCCAAAATGTCCAAAACATGCACCTGATCTTAGACCTGATTTTTTATCTTTTTGCAATTGAACTAGTTTCTGGTTGATGCTCAATACATCCCGTGTAAAACAAACAATTAAGTTCGCAAGGCATATAAACACATGCAAATGAAGTTTAAATGTAAGTCACAGTGACAGTGAAGTACAGTCCAAATAAAGCAAGTGACATTTTTGTCAAAGGGCCCAAAAGTCTCCGACACTCGCTCCAAACCAGCGTGCTATCCTTATTGTTGAGCTGTTCTGTCGCATTAGTGTACTACACACCTCTTTTCTTGTCTGTCCCCCTCCTTCCTCTTTCTCTCAGTCTCCATTTCCCTTTCACCCTCATTTTCGCTCTCTCATTCTCTCGTGCTTTCTGCAGTAATGTGTCCTGAATATTGATGAGGTGAGAGTTGCCCGTCCCTGGCCTCTGGCCAACTCACATTACAATTCTTCATCTCACCCCTGCCCACTTCAGTCAGGGCCACCCCTTAGCCAGATCGGCCGCATGTCACCCTGCAAGAGGCCCTCCTCATTTTAAGGCCTACCCTTCATAAATCCAGCTTTGCCCTTTCTGTTCCGTGCCAAGCCCTTAACCATGAAAAAAGACAGAGGCAGAGAGCGAGCGACATCCATCGACAGGAAGAAAGGCGTAGGCTTCTTAAAGGGGCACTGACATTCTCACTGCACTGACCGGGAACGATCAAAATCATTCAGGTCAAGTGCCCCAGCATGCTGGGCACCGTGAACAGCGATTGTTGTAAGTCTGAGGAGACCAAACTGCAAGATCATAAAACCTCACAGGCAGCAAATTCAAAACACGATGCTTCTGGAAACTAAATCAACACGGAACATTGTTCTGTTTTTTCTTTCTTAATACACATTCCTGGATTGCGCAGAAAGAAGACGTTTGTCTTTGCTGTCTTTTATTAGGATGCAATACCTTGCTCTGCCTACAAAATGATGTCATCAATCCCTCTTATTCTTGAGACCCATCTGGTGTCTGCCTTCCACAGTCCAGTCGATTCCCTATGGACAAGATCAAGTGTTCAATTGATGGAAATTGTCATGGTTTTCATGACCATGCATATAGAGCCTTCTAGCAAACATTTTCTCTTCTGTCAAGATTAGCATGTGCTTCCTTAAGCTAGTTTATGCTAGTTACTGCCCGTTCGTTGCAGCTGATTGACGGACTTTACTTTTTGAGCCGGTTAAAAGAAAAGTTTAATATAAAATAAACATTTTTGCAACATTTTCCAAACTTGTCATTCAAAACACACACACACAAATAATTAAAGCTTGTTCATATCACTTTATCTACAAAAATAAACAAAACAAAATTTAAGAGAAACCCAACATTAGTAACCTAACGTATCACACAAATTGATTTGGCCTCGTGTGCTATATTTCAGCTTCGTGTGAGGAACCGAAAAAGTAAATTGTGCAGAACCATGTGAGAACCAATGGTATTTGAGATATTAATGTAATCTGATGCCACTGAACCTATAAAGTCAGCTTGAAATGAAATCAACCATTTTCTCCTATTGTGACATATGAGTGAAAATGCTTCTTGAATGAAAATTTAAGCTTTATTTTGTCCATCAGGAAATGATTGGATAATTCTATATTGCTAATTTCTGCGATCATGTGAGTGACAGCTTATTGGAAGGGATGGATTTTGGTCAGATGGGGACTCCAGCATACCACTAACACACCATCTGCTGAAGACCAGCTGCAAGGCTATCCTCTGTTTTTTTTGTTTTTGAGCATTTCAGATGTTGCTTCCCAGTTTGTGATTCCCGACAAGCATCTTTGGTAAATAAATCAGTCCCTAATGATGTAGTAGTTGTGGTTTCCACTGGTTATCTAGTTCTGGAATGACTGTGGTTGCAGATGGTTTCTTAGCTCCGTTTACTGATATCATAGCTAGCTCTGAATAATGCATAAGGATCCTGCCGGAGTCAGGCTTGAATTTGCACCACTGCTGCCTCAGGGAAACCCGGCTTGTGAGAGTTTATTAAGAAGGTGACAGAGTCTCCCTGGGGAATTTGGAGAAGCATGCTTCTCAATCCTCAGCGCACTTGTGCAATCATGGTACCAGGGACAAAACACCTTCAAACACAAAGCATGAGGGAATAATTCACCCGAAATATGTCTTGCAAACCCATATGACTTTGTGGAACATGAAAGGTGAAAATTTGACTGTTTTCCATATTCTTTGCAATGAAAATAAATGGAGACTGAAACCTCAAAGCTAGAAAAAACAGAAATTGGTCCAAGTCATATGGGTTTTCATTTTTGGATGAACTATGCTTTTAAAGGCCATTTTGGCTTCTGGTGTTGTTCTACCCTGCTGGTCACTGCTGACTTTGTGGATGTTGTAATTGACAAATGTAACCCACCCCTGCAGCTTTGGCACTATTTTCAGCTCCGCAGCAGTTCTTGCCTAAAACAACTTGGTTTTCATTATGACCCTCGCATACAGATGACCTTGCTTTGTGGGTCTCGGAGCACAGGCGAAACATTTGGGTGTCCGATTACGTACACGTAGGTCATCGACAAAAATGAATTATGGGATGTGACAATGTTGTGTGTAAGCGATCTAATCCATTTCAACACTAATGGAATTCATGTTTATGGGCATCCTGTGTGAAGGAGATGGATGAGAGCGTTCACTTTACCGTCTCCAGTGAGAATTTACTAATAGCTCTGCTGGGACGACAGAAGTTTGGTTTAATCTTTGTACAAAGTATAAAGCAGAACTGCTAAAAGGAAAACCACATTCTTACTTGTAACAGGAAGCATACACTCAGACACACACAAAACAAATCAGCAACCATAAGTTAAAGAGCAGGATACGGCTTTCTCTGGGTGTGATTTAAGAGTAAAGGAAATCCCAGTGCTATCAATCCATCATCTAGTACCTTCATGTAACATCTTGTCCTGATCTCTGGATGAAAGGTCCTGGTTCCTTCTACAGTACATAGGGCAGAGTGACTTGAATTGGCTTTCTGCCAGCCAGTTATTGTTGTTGCCTATAATAGAGAGCATGTGCACATTGGCAATTATGTTATTTTTAAATGTTATATTCCAGAAGCTGTTTTTGAGGCAGCGAGGTCTCTTACCACTTCCTGGTGTCCTGCTGTTTCCTGTAATCCTATTGCCCTTTGTATGTTTCATTCACCGTGGCAGATGTATTCACTGTGTATCATGGGAGTGATCTCTGGTAATATTAATATTACTATATTAATATACTATTTGCTCTATTATTAATATACTAATATAAATTAGATGTGAGGGAGTAGACATCTTGTGGCAATGCAGCACTTATTTGTCACATTGACCCCTGATGACTGTTTTCTGTTTTATCTCTGCAGACTGAAATCATCTCAAAATGGACCATCAGGACCACATGAATTCTGGACAGGTGGGTGACTCCCAGCACTCTCCTGGGAACAACATAGCATCTGGTGTAGCCAACATGAGCATCAGTGGTGGCCATCAACGAGACATGAAGAATGGGACGGCAGCACATATGGGACCGGGTGACGGGCCAGTGAAAGGTCTGTATATAGAGGAAAAAAACTGTTACTGTAATAAAAAGAGAAAACAATGTAAGCCTGAAAACCCCCTTTTCCCCAAAAGCGCAGAAGAGCTGAGTGATACTCATGGTAGTGTGTTTCTTGCTTATGTCTCGTCTCATACTGAGAAACCTGACACATATGCTGACAGTGACACTCAGCCATGTGTTGGTTTCAAATGTCTGTGAAGATATTCATTCATTCAGGTCAACTGCAAAATGCCTTGTAGAATGTATTTGTTGGGCCTTGTTTTCCATTTGTTGAAGCACTGAGATCACATTTTGCACATTTAAAAAGGCAGTTTGCACAGTGATTGTGAGCCTTGTGGCATTGTGGTACACAATCATTTTAAGGCATCCACTTTTAATGGAAAATGAAAAGGAAAAAATTACACGATTTCCAGGTGTTGAAAAGTCAAGAGAAATCAATAACATTCATGGGAAAATAGTGAAGAAAATATATTAGCTATGCAAGAATGTGCTTTGTAAATATATAAAAATAAAAAAACATCCTTATCCTAACGATTTTGAGCAAAAGAGATGTCTTTAACTGTTGGAAAATGAGGTTCAGTTAATAATAGCTTCTATAAGACATTTTGTCCTGCCTGCATTGTGTGTTCACAATTGTTTCTTTAAAATGTAAATTTGGTCAGATAACATTGATCATAGATTTTCCTAGGTTTCTTATGTAAGCTTGAATAAGGAAATAGGTCAAAGTTTACAAAAAAGGGTAATCTGTCTTACCCGCTTTGGATTGTTCTGGCACAACTGACAAGCTTTCAGCAAGCCCCAGGCTCCCTCAGAGAGCACAGACGAAACCTTCTTATCAACCAGCAACCTAAAATTGCTCAATTGTGCTGGCAGAAGTCATCGGAGCAGAATGTCTCTAAAATGACAGATTTTTTAAAGTAAAGTTTAAAAAACAGCATGACATTGGCTTTTAGAGTTAGTTTATCTGTTAAGCAAAGCGGTTTGAAAAGCAATTATAGCTATCGTCTCAAGAATGTCTTAACTTGTCATTTGTTCAGAAGAAGACTGTAAGAAAAATAATTGTTTGCTCTGTTTGCCATCCAAACCACCTCTGTCCTCTACCGTCCAAACTAAAAGTTCACCATTCTCTCATAGAGGACACACTTGAACCAATGCCTGAGGTGACCACCCAAAAGCCTGTTTTAGAAGACTCCGAACCCAAGCCCTCCTTTGATAAAGATGTGCCATTCGGTATGACCACAGTTGTGCCTCTCTACTTTGCTGTGCCTGCCTGTTGCTCAGCTTCATAGGGCCAGTTTCCTTGATCCCATTACTCCTTTTTAAGCTTCTGATTTGACTTTCAATTTGGTCATAGCTATGATTCATTCAGGATGCAATACAACTACATAGTATGAATCCAAATCAATTTTCTGCATGATTATCAGTGAAATTAATTAATTTAATAACTGGCACTTGAATGTTTTTTGTGACGAAAGCAAGCCTCTCATATTTCTCACGGAAAAATGAGAGCGCTAAATACAAATGTAGCTATTTATCTTCCACACCTGCTGCTTTTCTCCTGTTACTATGCTTTGATTTCCAACGGAGGGCCCTGTCCAGGCAGGTTATGCCGTTCTAATTTTAATGCCCGTTAACAAACTTTATTTTCTCTTATAATTTTACCAAGTTCAGGCTGTAGGGTTCCCACAATCATGTAAAACCAGTACAAATATGAAAACTTGAAAGTGCATATACATTTAATGCATAAAATTTATAGTGGATTAAATATATAGTGGAGAAAGCCAAGTCCTCCACTGAGCCACATTCAAACCTTTTTTCGAATTTGACTGATGAACAAATAGAAATCATTGTAGAAATAGAATCATTGTAAAAAAAAAACATATGTAATAATAATAACCAACAGGAAAAAGTACGCTATAAACAGTGGGAACCTTAACACTAACAGGAATTTTTGCCTTGCTTTTGCTTATAACAAGTTTCCAAAAAGAAATGTTAACGATGAAAATTACATTGACTTTTTTTGGACTAGCAACAAGCCTGGAACCTCTCAGGAGTGACCTTGCCATGTTCTTAGAAGCTTTTTGGAAACTTAGCTGAGTTGTTTTTCGCTGATGTTGTGATATGCTGATGTTAAGCAGCACTGAACAAATTCACTGAAAGCTAATTGCATGCCTTCAAGGCTGTAAAATGCAGTTGCAAAAGGAAGTAGTGTTCCCGAGCAACATAACTAGCTCTTTAAAGGATTCAAGGCCAGTAAAAGCCCAGAATATTTTTCATAGAGCAATTAGGCAGGTCTGCGCTACCCTTCCTTTTGCATAAGAGAATAATGTAAGTTCTGGACAGGCTGAGTAGTACTAGACTAAATAGTGGTGCCCAGAACATCCATTTGGTATTTTACATGGTCAATCAGTAAGTGAGTGACATGACATGAGCACTAGAATTGCTAATGGCTTAGATGGATGTACCTGCCTGGTGCCGTGACCCGGACATACAAAGCTGTAGTAATAATAATAATAATAATAATAATAATTATTATTATTATTTTAGTGATTAAAATTATATATTATTTCAAAACGCTCCATTGTCAAATGCTACAACTTATAACAGACAAAAATATTTACACTTGTGTGAATATAAATAAGTGAAATCAGGAAGATGTACTTCACACATCTGAGTTTATCTGGAACATTCACATAAGAACACTTCACAAAAGAGAGATAAAAATGCACATTTAATATAATTTTATAGTCACTTATTTTATTTTAAATGCACTATTTGACTTTAAATTGAAATTAACAATGTGCAATAATTGCACAAAATATAATGCTAAATAAACACACACACAAACCTTCTGCCATTACATAGGACATATAATTACCTCACAAAGGTTCAAGGCCTAAGTGAATGGACTTCAAGACAAGCTTCATTTATCATTTATCTCCCAGAACCACAAACTCATTGATCTTGTCAGATAATTAGCAGTCTAGTTGAGACAAAGGCATTAAGATGGCGTTAGGCATGTTGTATGCTGTGGTTCTATGAAGTTGGTAGTGATGTAAATGTATTAGACTACCATTAGCCATCAGCTGAATATTTCATGTTAGAGAACATGTTGCTGATGTTTGCAGTACAGCTGAAATGGGTCTGCAACTTTAATGGCTACTAAAACCACTTTTCTTTTAAGCTCTTCAATTGTTATGAACTACCAGAAAGATCAATATAAAGTCATTCATAATGTAGACTTTCTCCATAAATTTCATATGATAAACCCATTTTAAAGCTATAGAGGAAGGGTCAACTTAATAAAAACGCTTGGCTTTGTTTTCTGTGATTTATTTAACAAGCCAATTTATTAGCATAGTTGCTTGTAATAAGATCAGTTCACCTACCAAAGGGGTTAAAAAGAAAAATCCTAAAGCTGCTGTTAATGATCTCCATATCTCATTTGCTCTTTTAACTTGCTTCCATGTGATCACACAACTTTGACCGGTCTGGACCGACAGCAGGAGCTGGAGAAGGTATGGTGGGCTCACCACCCCCTTATCCCCCTGCAATGTAAAAGTTCAAAGGATTTACATCTAAACAAACATATGTTGGGCTCGTATGTAACACCACAGCTTCATTATTTCACTGCTTGTGCATACATGCAAAAATCAAATAAGAGCTTTCAACGGGAACCATATTCCTCCTAATTAAGTCTGTATCTAAGAAATGAAAAGTCTAAGAATAACATGGCGTTCATTTGAAACTATAATTGAATGCATTAACAAACTTTCAAATGCATTCATAGCACAATGCAAAACATACGCTTTACTGCTCAGATCAGATCCAGAAGGTTCTATCTGTGCATTAAATTATACTTCCTAATGGACAGTGCACCAATTCATTGCTTCACTGGTCATTTTGCTAGCAGTCATCAATGCTTTATACACTGAAGCTCACAGAGATGTTGTGTTGGATATTGTGGCTTGATTGGCCAGTTCTTATTGTTATTAATAGTTTTGATTGTTTTTGTTGTGATTGATTGAGTGAAAAGGCACTTTTATAAGCAATGATCCCATAACCCCTTGACCCTACTGTACTGACCCCCTCATTTGCTACCGTAGTTATTCGTTACAAGTACAAGTACAATTCATGTTGTAGTCTCCTGCTTGCTAATTTAGAGGACCAAGCATCAATTATTGTAAAAGTGCCTTTAACTCAAAGTATAGTGTGTGAAAAAAGATTTTTGGACTGTTTAACTTGACTTGAAAACAGAAACTTGTGTTCTGTGTTGTGTTCGGGCCCCTTCTGTGCATTTAGTTCCTTTCAGTTCCTTGATTCCTTTTCTTTCTCTGCTTCTAATGTTGACTGTGGAGAGAGCGTGGTTAAGTGTTGCTAATTCTACAGTGTTGTCTGTGGCTGTTCCTATCATTCTGCCTTCCACGTCATCAGAAGAGTTAACACCCGGAAGTCCGCCCGAGAGTGGCCGGAGCAGTGCTGCATCAGTGGATGGGGAGAAGGAGAGTTCTGTCAGCCCAAGAGAGTCTCCAGTGTCTCCATATCCACTACAGACAATTCTACCCGATGATTTTGGTTCAGGGATCACAGGCTTTGACAGCCAGGTGAAGAGCAGTCCCTTAGAAAAGATGACTGACCAGCATACTGCCAGTGGATCTGAGGAGGAGGAGAATAAAGAAAATGAAATGGAAAAATCTGAGAGAGGATCTCCCAGTGAGGAAGAATTTCCCAGAAGTGCTGTCAAAATAAAAGAGGATGAAAAAGAAGACAAAGAAGCAGTTAGTGATGAAGAAGAGGAAGAAACTGGAATTTCCATGGTGCCCAGTTCTGTCACCACAAACTTGACAATCCAGAAAGGCGACAGCAATGGTGATGAACAAGAAACCCCTTCTCATCTTCCCATGACTCCAGAGGAAGCTAAGAAACGTGGCCTGTCGTTCGACTACACAGAACCTCAGGACCAGGGTCGTCAGGCTGGTCCTGTGGGCTGGGAATGCAGCTCTGATAAAACACCACCAGAAAGCAAGAGTCCCGACTCCTGCAGGGCTGATCCGGGATCACCTCTTTCTCCCATTGCTGCTGCTGAACCTACCCAAGAGGAATCATCTCTAACAGACTTACAAACGGATGCTCGGAAGGAAGAAGAAGAAGAAGAGGTAGAGTTATCAGAACCTGAACAAGAAGACGAGGTGACCACCATTCCTCAGGCCTTCCAAGAAGTTGCTGCACCCATGCACCCTAAAGAAGAGGAACCTAGAGAACCGGAAGAAGAGATCAAGATCAAGCAGGAGAAATATTTGGAAACGAGTGACGATGATCACATTGATACGGAGAAAGTCCAGCCTGTTGCCATTCCCGAACCTGTTGCCAAAACTGAACCTGAAGCTAAGGATGTTGTTAAGCCCAGCGCCCAAGTAATGCCCACAAAAGCACCAAGCAAAGCAGCTCCTATCAAAGAATCTCCTGCCAAAAAAACAAAGAAACCCGTCGCTACGGTTGCTGCCACTCCTTCCCCTAAATCTGCTCCTAAACTTCAGAAAACTCCCTCTAAAGATGCTGCTCCGGCCAGAAAAGCAAGTGCCCCATCCAAAGGTCTGTTTTTCCGTTCTGTTCCTCCAAACCCCTCACAGATCTTCTTTGTTTCACCTTTCCTTTTCTTCTTTTCAAAGTAGATTAGTAGTACTACGCAGCACCCTTTCTGAAAAGCACACACTGCAATAAGAGTGTGTTCGCTTGAAGAAACGGGCTGCTTGTAGCCACAAAATCTCTCTCTCTCGATCCTTTGTGCCCTGTATGTCTGTCTCTTCTCCTTCCCTCTCTGTGTGTGGTCAGTGTTGTTTCGCTTGTGTCTGTGACTAACTCAACTAACTGCATTGATTGACCGTTACTGCTGGCACTGTTTTCACCTGCCCCTCTCTATTGCATGTCACCTGTGCATGTATGTTGAATGTATCACTCACAGAACTGTGCTTTACCTTTATGGGTCCACCTCTTTAACAGATGTACCAAGTGGCCCATGCTGATAGGGGTGACTATAACACACACTGAAAGGAGAAAGTCAGCAATTGCTGCTGGGTTCAAGACAAAACGTCTCCCACAGCTATGCAGACATCTTCTACAAAAAGCAAAAAGATCAGACAAGCTCACTCAATAATGTGAAACATTCATTTTTGCGGACAATCTCAAGGCAATCTTTTGGTGCTCAGCAATCTCAAAGTTTTGTGCTTGCAAGGCAAGGCTGCTTCCTGAGTCTTTCTGCTCATCTTCTACTCAATTTCTGTTTTATTTATGACAAGGAATTAATAAGCAATCAAAAAAAACGAATTTGCCACTGGTTTTATCTGCCATTCAAAATGGTGACTGTGACGCTGTCATAGTCATATTTCTATTCTGAATAGCAGTTGGTCTTTTGTTTTGCATACTTGATTGCAACAGGTCTTCAGTCTTATGTAAATTTGCATTCTGAATTGCAATTGGTTTTCTCCTATATCTAGTTAATCAACTAGAGCAACTTTGAAGGTGTCAAGTTATGGGTTGATTCTTTTTCGTGCAAAGCCAAAATAAAGTAACATGCATATTTAGTGTTATAATAGCAGCAGTGACAACTTTGAAAGTACAAAGCTTAAAACCCAAGCTTAAACTTTAACAATTATTATTTTTTTGCCTTGCAAGCAGAGATTTTGTTTCCTTCTTTGCATTTTTTTTAAATGAAAGAAGGTCCTGCACAAACCGAAGGAAGCCAAAAAGGTCCTTGTAAAAGAATAGTTTGCCGAAAGTTTACATTTTGTAATCATTTACTAACCCTCCTGTCACACTAAACCCAAATGACTGTGCTCAAGGAATATCCTCACATCTCCATTGAAAGGTTTTCATGGCAGCCAGGCCATTATGTTAGCTGAAATTGAGAACCAGGCCAGTTTATTTTATGAATCATTCACATGTGTTGTGTGAACTGGATTCATCAGTTCTTTAAAAATAAATCATAGATCACTCCTAGGAGATTTTCTTCATGATCTCTCATAATGACTCCATAATGAGGCTAGATTTTGGTCTGTTTCTCACATAAAGCTAAAGAATGGCTTCAGAAGATTTAGAATAAACTTGCCTGTTTCATGGAAGGAAATCAAAAACACATACAAGTTTGGAAGAGAGAAAATAAAACAAAGAGGAGGGTGAGTAAATGGTGACAGAATTTTCATTTTGCAATAAATGTTTGTTTGTCATAAACAAACATGCCAAAATAAAAGGCTGGAATCGCTGCTTCAGGAATCAGAGGAATTCAAAATCACTTTGAGCACTGATGTAAAAACAGATCAACATGAACTTTTCTTCGATTCAAATATACTGACATCTTGATAAGTCTTAAGTCTTGATTCAGGCCATCAAAATGTCGATATATAAGCTTGTACTTACTATTCCTTCCTTTCTTACAGCCAAGGCTGGAGCAGGGGCAACTCCTGAAAAAAAGGTACTGTCGATATCATGGGTGATATTATGATTTGTGGGAAAAGCGGCTCGTAGCCAGATTAGCTAAAATGCGCAACAATTGAGAGGACTCATTGATTTATATTACACTTAATTTAAATCATCTTCACATTTTAGTCTGAAATTTTATTTGGTATTTTTGTTTCATTTTAATTGGATTTTAGTATCTCTTTATTTTTTTTGTTAATTTACAGATTGCTTTTTACCATTGTTTTTTCATTCTTCTCAAACACATAAGATATCCACCACAACCCCGCATGCAAAAGCTAAACCCACTTCTGCCCCCCAAAGAGGGTCTTCGATCTCAGGCATCCCCAGCAAAAAGCCCTCAATCCCTTCCTCAACTCCTCCATGTTGCTTTAGCAGTCCAGGCCCTGCCAACTCTGTAAAAAGGCCCAACAGTGCAGGAGCAAGAGAGTCCAGGGCCACGGTGAGTACTGCCGCCCATCCCTAACCATCGGCCAAGAGAATTTGTAGCGAACATTCCACAAAAAAATTCCCCCCAAAAAGAGACTTCGCAACATCAACATCCCTATTACCAGAGCAGAAAGAGAAGCTAATGAATGGATTTCTGTCATGTTTTAGGTGTACTATTGACTTTAAATGATTATAAAAAGTCCCTCAAAATGCAGCAAATTTGGTGTTTTTATTGTTCATATTTAGGCTGGAGATGCCAGGACAAAGCCAGCGGGTGCCAAACCCCAAGGAGTTGGCACCAAAATCCCTGGTAAGTGATTTTCAGATGCGCCTTTTCAGGGGTCCACATTAATCTTTGTTTGGTACCATTAAAGGAAGGATACTTGGTGACTCAACCTTTAATTTCCCTTCCTGACAGTTTGAAAAGGAAATTGAATGTTATTATGTGAACTAAGCACTTTCAGGCAATGGAGCCCTCACCATTTACAACAAATTTCCCTTTTTTAATGCATTCTTCCATGCCATAAACCCACTCCAGCATTCAGTGTGACATGACAAATGAAAGTGCAGATATTACAAATTCCAAAGCAAGTAAAATCTGAAAGCATTTTGTGGTTCAGTGTATTCACTGCATTGTAAACTGCAAATGTGAGCACACCTTCCCATCATTTCACGGTGCACCATTAAACTAGTCTTCAGGAAGTACATAATATCTGCCTACTTGAAACGGGTTATGAAACCCCAAGGGAATGATTCTCTATTTATAGAGAATTTACATGACTGATTTGTACCACTTTGATTTGTGAAATACAGCTGTTTCACGGATGGAGCAGCGAAAGGCAGGACCAGGGTCCATTGAAAGAGGTAAAAAAAGAGCCTCTTTTGTGCGGTGGCCAATTAAATAGTTGCAATCAAAAAATCCACCGAAGTAATAAAAAAGTGCACAGAACTCCATGAAAGCTCCTACATATTCTACTAAATTTCAAAGAGAGGCTAGAAGGTGATAGTTAACTAAAGAGTAAATAATCGGAAAAGGATGAAAATATGTTGTTTTTCATCATCAGCTGATTCACCTAAAACCCCAGACCGTAGTGGTTGCAACAGCCCAGCCAGTCGGTCCTCCACCCCTGGACACCAGGTGAAGAAAGTAGCGGTGGTGCGCACCCCTCCCAAATCTCCTGGTTCATTGAGATCTCGTGCCCCGATCGCTCCTGTTGCACCCATGCCTGATCTGAAGAACATCAAGTCTAAGATCGGCTCCACTGAGAACATCAGACACCAACCTGGAGGCGGGAAGGTAAATCAGTCATGCTTGATTTTCAACTGGAAGAATGAAATCTGAAAACAAAACCAGCTGCTTTGGATGCATTTATTGTAAAGTCGAAAGATTTGCATGCAGTAAAGCTATAGGAGACGACGTTGACCCCATCTAATGGAAGTAGGCCAATCGTTTGAGTGAAGATTTGGATTATTGCTATCTGAACTCCATTCTTTAGGTTCAGATATTTGACAGAAATATAATAAAGTTCAATCATGTTGGAAACAGTTAGCAAACAGTTAGTTAGCGACTCTCAGATTGGAAATTGGAAGTACGTCAACACTGAAAAGCAATTTTATGTCTTTAACAACTGAAAAACAAAAACCTCTTTGCAGAGTCTGGGATCTTCAGCTCAACTCAAAGCATCAGGTTAACACTCTTGACTCTCCTTGTCCTTTTCCAGGTGGCTGTTGTTCATAAGAAGATCGATTTTTCTAATGTTCAGTCTAGATGTGGATCCAAAGACAATATCAAGCATGTTCCAGGAGGTGGTAATGTGAGTAACCGATAGGGTTAGAACTCCTCGCTCTGAAAAACAGTGTAGTTAGAAGCAGTTGTAAAATAGTGTAGGAAAACAAATAAATGATTATATTTCAGAAGTGTTTCTGATTAAAAATAGGATAAATAACGCAGTTTTAATATTTAAAATAACAAAGACATAATGTATATGAAATATCCTGTAAAAGGATTTGTGAATGAGAGCAGATTCTTCTGGATATTACTCAACTTTATTACACAATATATTCTACTTAACTAACTTCAACATCCTAAGCTTTGACTATGGCTGCTGCACATTTCCAACAGACAGTTACAAGTATGTAAAGCTTTCGAAGACAGAAATAATTAGCTTTTGTAACAAAACAATTAAAACAGACTAGTGGCTTTAGCTATGAGCTGTGCTAAGAAATGGCCGTTTTGTGAAGGTTTGGCTAGTCCAGGGACTCCAGCATGCATGCACTGGCAATGCATTTGGGCAAGACATCCATCAAGATGCCTTTGCACAAACTAGGTTCAGTTCATTTGCCTGAATCCCCAGTGTTGTTTTCTCCTCTTACCTAGTGTTCCTCCTGGTGATGCACCGGATCGCTGACTGGATGCTGTGTTGCAGATGTGCTGTGTAGATTACATGCATGTACTGTACAAAATAAATTCCTCTGCAGGTGAAGATAGTGAAGGGGTCTCAGGTGGTCAGATATGCAGAAAAAAAGAGGGGTATGGATCATCACTTGAGAGCTTGAAACTGAGCATGTGCAATACAGTGCTTGCAAGGTTCATTCAAATCTGTGTTGAAATAAAAAAATGTTTTTTTCCGCTTAACATTTCAGTTCATGCTTTGTATAGAACTGTATTCTTTGGTGTGCTACTTTTTTTCTCTTCTAATCTGCCGAAGAAGTTGTTTTGTTGCCTTACAAGCGCTAGTATTGGCTGCAGATGTAAATGTAGTTATATCTGAGTTTCGCCTGAAACAGTAAAATAGATATAACATGCATTTTTGCATTACAATCTCTTCCCTCTATAAACCCATGGGTCCCTTTAACTAAAATATTGAGTGATGCATAAATTGAGCGAATCTCTTTTCTGACTCGGTTTATGGGACAGAAAGGAACATTTCCATGTTATGAATCTCTTTTGAAAGGGTATTTACACATGTTTACATGTGATCGTGAAAAGACCAAGTGTAAATGCCCTCTAAGATGTATTCAGACAAATAGGAACCAATAAGTCAGTCTTGTCTATGTACATATATTTTATTTCATTGAAAAACGTCACTCCATTAAGATTGCCTGAAGCATGAGTATATAAATTGGATTTATATCTATT
>JAUMHR010000045.1:13812338-13846677 GCA_032361145.1 Enteromius fasciolatus
CGCTCTGGACTAACAGTTCTCAACACAGCAGCGGCAGCAACAACGTTAGCATGTCCTCGGCTAATAAAACTGCAGGTGGCTCAGAGTTAGAGTAGAATTGCCACAAAATGATTTTTGTTGTATTTTGTTAATTTTACAGAAGAATATTTATTTTATCATTTAATACATTTTTTCATTGGTGATGCTAATAAACAATTTGTTGTCCCTTTTCTTCCAAATGAGAATCGATAAAGAATCGAATCCTTAAGCAGAATCGAAAATGGAATTGGAATCCTAAAGATCTTATCAATTCCCATCCCTACCAATCAGACTCTCAAATTTGACACAATTTGATTGCCACATACAAGAGCTCACTATAGAGATCGAGCCTTGTATGAGGAGGAGGCTAAAGTTTCAGATGATTTACCCATCATATGGCTTAAAAAGACTTGCCTAACAATGCACGGGATGAATGGACCACTACTGCATCCTGCATTTCTTTTTACAACTATGGTATTAAAAATGTATTTTGTGGTCCACAGATTTTTGGAAAAACTTAAGGGTGTGTAAAAAAAAATAATTTTTTTTTGAGAACTCTTGACAGCAGAAGGCTGCGTGGCAGGTAGGTACAAATGTCTGATGTTCACTCAGTTCAGTGACTCCCTTTCATTCAAACCGGTTCTAGCTAACAGGATTACAACACAGAAACAATGAATGCTGCCAGCTGGTGCATGCAAGAACGTGAAAGCTAATAGCTAGCCCACGGTACCAGAAGGACACAAGCAAGAATGAAAAACGTGATTGCACTTGTGTTCATTATGGATTTTAAGGCTGGTCTTCATGGAAACTTGGTTATTTAGTGGGGTTTAATTCCAGGAGGGACATGGATACTTGCTTCACCATATACCCACCGCTTGTGGCAAACAAGGTTAATCATTAGCAGTGATTGAGCTTTCTTAATCTGTCTGAGGAAGGAGGAAAAAAAATAAAAATAAATAATAATATTACATAGCTACAAAATCTCAGTAACTCCACATATCTGAATCCAACACACCAATACATCCTCCTTACAGTGACTTCAAGAAATCAACCCTGTTTAGCACCTATGAATCAAACTTGCACAAATGAATCATTGGGTACTACAGACTGAACTCAAGTGACCTCTCGGCTCATCAAGACACTTGCTTTAATGGCTGATTAAGCAGCAAGGCAAATCAGCAACCTATTAACAAAAAGGCCTTGCATGCTGTTAACAACATGCAGTGATGTAGTACTCAATGCCACAAACAAACCTGATGCATTACCAGCAAAGGAATAAAAACCCATAAGAGGTGTTTATGGATGTGAGAAAAGCAAATGAAGAAGTTTAAAAATAATAAAACAACATAAGCTACACAGTCCTATGTCAACACGCTTCACTATGCTCGTCGCATAATCTGCAAGTAAGCCTATTTGTCCTTGCGCAACAGTCATGTGACTGACTCTGCTGAATGTAGGTTATCCCCTCATGGAGCGGCCTTAGTCAGTTTGATTAAAAAAAACAAAAAAAAACACTTCTGACTCACTGGTCGCCGAGACACCATACAACTATAATGATGTAGCAAAATAGCCTTGCTGAAGAATTGTAGAGAAAGTGTTGATGCAGACCAAGTAAAGCTAAAGTAGTCAAAAAGTGAAATTTCTCTCAGCTACGCAACTTTACAATGCTTTGTAAACAGGATTACTTTTCTACATCTGGAATATTTGCTGGGGTTGAGAACAAGCCAATTGGAGAATATGAAAAAATACTGGAAAGATGGTACAAAAAACATAAACGTAAAACAAACAACAAAAGGATGTAAAAATTAAACAAGGCCTTATCTTTGCCCTCCGCTTGTCCAGTGCATTCTTACCCGGAGGTTGGGATGGGTCAACAGGGCCAATCACTGACTGAGAAAGTTTGTGTGTGTGTGTATATATGGGTTTAAGGAAGTGACTCACTGCCTCTCAAGAAAAATCCTTTGACATTTGAGTGTATTGAACAGGGCTCAGCCTTTGGGAAGGGAACGACTGGCTTGGTGTTTATTAGAGAGTGCGGGTGTTTGTCCTTGTCTACCCAGAATGTGATGATATTCAAGAAATGACAACATGCCTTCATTACCATGACATTCCTTTGTAGCAGAAGCAACTGGCATGAAATCTACACTTACAAATGAACAACAGTCATTCACTGATCGTTCAATGTCTTTTGCACATCACAGATAATTAACAATGCTATAACGCAATGGTTTCATGAAACAGCCTGCACCAGCACTTATCCTACATCAGAAACACGTAGCTTCATAAACATTACTCTATCTGAATTCGCATTAGAGGAATGATCGAGGTCGGTACTCACAGGGGAATGTGACGTTGCTCAATGTCGACCCGAGCCAGTTCATCCTCCTCCACATCAGTTTCTCCTCCTGAGCTGCTTTCCGTGGCATCGGAATCAAACGCACATTCGGCGGATTGCAGGTTGGTGGTGCAGCTCACTGATAGTCTGTCTAATTCAGCCGGCATGGATCCACTCTTCAGGAAGCGTCTTAGTCCGTCCTGCTCCTGAGGGGTGAGAGAGTCATCACCGTAACGGCCCCTTGGACGCCTGGCATCCAGAGCACCCAGCGTGCTTTTGAGAAGTCCGCCCAACTGTTGTTGCACGTGCCGCTCCACCTGCTTGGCCTGCACCACCTGCAGCCGTTTGCGTAATCGCCGTAGCCGTGCCTCGATGTCCCCTTGTCTGCTCTGACTGTGCTGAGTACGGTCGCTCAGCTCCACCCCAAGACCACACAAAGGGTCTTGGTGGGCAGTGAGCGAGAGCGCCAGTGTATCTTCACTGCCTAGTGGCGGACAGTCCAAAGTTTTGTCTTCTGTGAAAAGTGCGACAGAGGTGGGAGATGTTGCAGGAGGTTCTCCATTGCTGGGACAGTTCTGTGACCCAGCCGACGATGGCTGGTGTTGCTCCGCACCTTCTCGAAGAGGACCGTTGCTTGTCAGTGCTCTGGCAGAATTGTCAACTTCAGTCTGATTTGACAAATCCAGCTCGACTGTATGTTGGCCACCATTTAAGGTCACTGTATTGTCAGTCGGTTTAGTCACTTTCTTTGCTATGCCGTTGACAGTGGCACTTTGGACAGTGGGCGGCCTACATGGCCCACCTCCTCCACTGGCACTCATGATGCTCTTCGGCTGGTCCTCGCAGAGCTCTAAAGCCTGGTGCTTGCGTGGTATGAGGCTCGGTAGGATGCTGTGAGTCTGCAGAAGAACACCTTGCAGCTTCAGAGACTCTTTTGCTGAGGACACATCTGAACAGTGATACGAGGTAACGAGGGGCTTGCAGGGGCCTGCCCCACGAGAGGGGCGCTCCTCCGAGACTTTGTGCTTGACGGTGCCGTTACTGGACACGAGGATGTGGTTGCCGGTGCCGCTTCCCTCCACACCACTCGGGGAGAGGGTGGAGGAGGACGGAGCCAGTTTGAAGCGTATGCGGTGAGCTTCGGCCGGAGCGTCGGTCAGAGCGGGCGCCATTGCAGCCATGCAGCGCTGGGAGGGGGCGGGCGAGGGGGCCTCTCCCGGTGCCGAGGCCAGCTCCACACCACCCACCTACCACTGTGCCAGGGGGCAGCCTGAAGAAGCAAGACACAAAGAAACATCACAAGTTAACACTACTCCCCTGTTAAACGTTATTTAGTGTACATTTTCAGTGTACTGATGAAATTAAACGGCAAATGCACGAGTAAATTATGCTGGTGGCTGACAGAAATGGGAAGCAAATACACATCTCACATTCATGATTCAGGGAAACTGGCGTTGAAGTAAAAAGATTTATAGTGGTTTGTTTCGCTAGACAGCCATTTATTCACATTTTCAGGGTTACTGAAGCAAACCGGTTTTAGGAAAGTCAAATAAAACCACACGATTTATCTATATTTCTATTTCTATATAATAACAACAATAAATGGCTCTGAAAAAAAATACACTACATTTCAACAAGGGTGTTTGTGTTGCACATCAAAGATGTTAGCACCAGCTCTCACATACATACACACACACACACACACAACACACATATATACTCATGAGTTGTATTTTCTTTTTTTATTGTCACTGTCAACCTGTCAACACTGGAATCTCAGTTTCTACCAAGCAACAGACGAATTTTGAAATACATTAAATGTTTGACTGGACTTTGAAGGCAACTATAAAAGTCATTCATGCTTATATCATAATTATATGATTTGTTCAATTTCCAGGTTGTAGTGCTTAACACCCACATTTCTGGTTATTATAAGGTGTTAAAAAAAAAAAAAAAAAAAAAAAACAAGATCCACACTCATCCAAACAGTCCAAGTCATTTGAAAACGCATCTTTTCCTCTCCGTTTTGGCCTCCCGTCCACACTGAAACGGCATTTTTGATCAAGTAAAACATCTTTTTGAGAACGCTCTTCAAAGTGGATAAATCTGAAAACGCTGTCGCAGTAAGCTGTTGCAGAAGGCTTTCGAAAACCCTCTAACCCTAACCTAACCCTAACCGTATCGATGACCAAAAGACAAACACAGGACAGAGGCTAAGCAGTTCAATAGAAGCGTATTTCTACATGGAGCAACTGCAAAACCAAGGCCTTACTATTTACTGTTCTGTGATGTCAGGTTTACTTTCATTACTCTTAAAACAATGACAACAGACCGTGACGTTCGAAGTGACTATGAATGCGGGTAGTATTTGACAGCACCAATAACTAAATCTGGAACATAAACCAATTCATTCTGCGCTGTCAAAGTCATTTAGGTGTAACCCATTCTTATTAAATCTAACAAGTTGATGCGCTGTGCCTTAACGGATTTGGTGAATATTTTGAGAGTAGAGATACAAAATACATTCGCAAAGATACTTAGGTTCTTAAGACACATACAAATGAGGTGGGATGACTCACACTAGAGCAACAGGGATCAAAGCTTAAATGTCATCTTGTCCTCTGAGATCACCATCACAATAAAATATATGTGAGAAAAAAAAGGTGGTTAAACTGCCTTCACAGCAACAAAAAACCCTAACCAAAAAAAACATTTAACCTAAAAATCAACCAGCAGAAAATTACAACACCAGCGACCATTTTCCATGCCATAACAAATAACTAAACTTATACACTTTAAAAAGGATGCATGAAAATAATCAACAACTTGAAACAATAAGATTGGTGAAATAAAGCAACCAATTTACTGATGATAAATCATTATAGAAAGATAATTTTTAAAAGAATGATTCTTAAAGGCGCAAGCAAACAGTGTTTTTTTTAACATGTTATGTCAAGAACTGTGTGGGTGAATGGGAACGCCTATGAACCTTAACTTTAACTTTAATACAGCCTAGTTCCAATGTTTGGCTGACGTGTAAAGCAGAGAAACACTCAATAATGGATGTTTACTTGGCACGCGTGTGTTTGAAAACAAAAACAGCTATTGTGGAAGGATCATAATCCTGTGGCGGGGAAAAGAAAATCAGGTTTTATAATAAAGAAGATGACAGGAGAAACTGAGTCCTATTGTTTCCACTACACTTAATTCTGCCTATCCATTTCCTCACACAGCTAAACTAAACTGTGGAAAAATCGGATACTAAAAATGTCATGTTGATGTCCAGTATACGCACAGAGACAGATGAGAGGCAGATTTATGTTGAGCCTTTGAAAAAAACAATATCTAGCACTATTCATTGAGCTTCAAAAATGAGACTTTCTTTCTAAAGTTCCTTCTAATACTCCTACTTCTACCACTCACAGCATGTCTGGTGTGGACTTAAAGTGATTAGGAAAAAAAGAAAATTAAATGAATATTTTGCAAATAACAGCAGTCATGTATGAAGATACTGCTTTTCTAGCAGAGATATCCATGAGAGATTCACTTCTCTTTACGTTTTCTTCATTTAATGACACGTGTTCAACTACACATCACAGAATGACTTGGAACTGAAGTCTGGTCTTGAATACCATGTGCCACCAATATCAAGTCAATCACAGGGGTTGTACTGCAGCTCATGCGACCCTTACGAGTACAAGATAACTGATCTTAAGGCTATTCTTGGAACACAAAAATTAATAAATAAGCTGTCAGCCTCACATCAGATCGTGTCAGAAAAGCATGAGCCTGTCTTTGTGAACTCTGTGTGCGCATCTAAACCTCCCTGGGTGGGGTGAAGTCTTCTCACAAAGCCTTTTATCCATTATCTCTATTAAGGAACTACTAGTCAGAACAACTCTGACCTTATTTACATTTTACCATTTACATTTGCTCCATAAAAACACTGGAACCACACCTATAAGAGCACCGATACCCTACCAAAAAAAAAAAAAAGTTTTGAATAAAGAATGGTGGATACAGTGCAGATAAAGGAACAAGATGTACACAAACTTGCTGACTTTAAATGGAAACTGTGTGTGCTGTGCATTAACAAGGCTGATTAAGGCCTGACAAGGTCGTCGATTCTGGAAATGACTTCTGTTAACCAGACAACCAGCATGTTTACATCCACAACAATATGCTAATAAAGCATCAAAATCTGCTTGTTCTGGAACTCCCATTATACAAACTGCTTAAACATGAGGTTAACTGAACTGGAGATAAACCCAAGTCTCTTAAAAAATAAACAAGTTTATGAGTAGTTTATGATATAAACGGTTTAAGGCTTTTGTACTACTTTAAATGTTGACAACTTAAGCACAATTAGTGTAAAATTATGCTTGTAAACAAGCTCTCTGCGAGTAGTCTTACAATGGACTAAAATCAGCAGACTAAACTGACCGTGCAGATTTCGCTAATTAAGTCAAAGAAAATTTAGATGTTGGAGATGAACATTACAGATGTCGGAACACTTAATACAGAAGACATTTGAAACTTAATAATAATAATAATAATAATAAAGAAAACTGTGTTTTATTAAAAAATTTTTAATGAAAGTATAATGTTAGGAACAGCAGTGAAAACATTCTAATAAACTGCCTTGTCCTATTAAGTCATTTTCATCTTTGAGGCTCTAAAATTCACCCTCAAACTGCAGCCTATCACAAAGGAAGCTTTCAAACGACCTGCTTTGTGGACTGTGATAACCTCCCTCTCTCACACTCCCTGAAATGTGTGAAGGTCAAAAACATGTATTTCAATAACTCCCGAGTGGTGGAGGGGAAAAAAGCTTCCCTGTTGCCCATCTCTCACACAAAGAATTTGCATTTGGACACTAATTTACAGACCATGTACTATTCTTAGACCGGTCGAGAACGTCATCATCAACTACTGACTACTTTCTCAGGGGACACTTTTTATCCTGAGCACAGAGCAGTTGTGTAATTACAATTACCTAAAGCCACAACACTGATCTCAGCACCCATGTACCGATGACACACACTCATCTGGCTTCTGAGAAAATATTAGGTACTTACTAATCAATCCCATACCACTTTTTCAAGACAAGTAATTTCACAGGATAACTGTATGTTCTTTCCCTCTATATATATATATAAAAAATCAAAAAACAATTATTTAGGCCAAATCACTTCTTTAGGCCTTTTAACTGATATGAGATCTCATATCAACTGACTACAATCCGTTAAAAGGCATAAAGAAGTGATATAGGCCTAAATAATTGTATTTTGTTTACTAAAACAGGGATATATCATTAATAATGGTCTAGGCCTTGATTGTTCACGTTCAACTGTGATTAAAACTCAGTAGTCTACACTACATTACTAAAATGTGTCATTGGTTTCGAAAGCCTCCGTTTTCACAGTCCACACTGCAATGCGAAAACGGCGTTTTCAAATTTATGCACTTTGGAGAGCGTTTTCAAAAAGCTTTGTTTTCCTTGACCAAAAACGGCGTCTCAGTGTGGACGGAAGGCCAAAATGGAGAGAAAAAGACGCGCTTTCTTACGAAAACCTATTAGTGTGGACATGGCCTCATTTAAAACTCAAAGACATTATCAATATATTAAATTAAATAAATATTAAGCTCTAGATGAAATTTCTCAGTGTGGCCTGAGGAGGAGAGCTTATCTTTTCACTGCGTAAAAATAAGCGAGTATGAGAGAGCGCCTTTATTAGAATACATTTAATTGTGAAAGCTTAACATCTCATGTCCATGAATCATTAAATTTAGTTTTTTTGTGTGAACTTATGAATTGGCAAGAAAAGGTGCATATTTATTGCACATAAAATTTATTTGAAGTGTGAAACCTAAATTGTAATTTAAAAAGCAGTTTACTGAATACAATACTGCTCATTTCAACTTCCACAAGGGTAGCTGACATTAAATCACTTTCAGGGAGTAAATGAACTTTAACCTCTAGGTTTGGCCTTACCTTGGCTAACAACTTTTAACAACACCGACTGGTTTGATTACACAACAGTAGTGGACACTTTTTCTTTCAAGTGTAATTATTCTGCATTATCATTCAGTTCAAAAGATCAATCTACAAAAAACTTCAGAGACAGAAGGGCAACTCAACAGCCTCCAATTTCTTCCATGTGACTCAAGTATTCCCAGCTGGGAGAATTTATTTACAGAAGCCCTTTAAGACTCAAATCAGAAAGCATTTCATTTAAAAAGACAAAGCACATAACTTTTAACCACAAAAAAGGCCTGTTTGTAAAACAGACACACTTTCAATTGTAACAGAGAATCCATGTTAATTGGACTTAAAGTGACAAAAAGCTCTGGCTACAGGCCACTGTGTCAGGTTATTTTTCCTCAAACACATTGAACAGGTGGTCCTGTCTCACAGTCTAACTGACTCCTCTCTCTGCTCCCAGGCAAATGGCCCGGTGGATGTCTCCAGCCCTGGCCTTGAACTTTCCAGAACATCCTTGATGTCTCCAGACACTGTTTGTCAGCAGCATGCACTTTCTTTCGCTTTTCATTTTTAACCTCCCAGAGAGCAAAGTCTTGCCAATCTAATCCCCTGGCAAAAAGAACAGAGTTCAATTTTTGCACTTAACAGATACAAGTTAGAAGCTAAGCCTTTTAGGTTTTAAATAAAACCAGGCCTTGGGGTTTGGGAGTCAGAAAACAAAAAACAAATATTGTAGGTGACATTGATTTATACTTTAAACTGACATTGATTATGAATTACACAGCAGTTTGGTTATCAATACTGAAATGAGTAAAAAACAACTAAAAAATAGATTGATTTAAAAGCCTCAAAGTAATAATTCAATTCTCTTAAAAATTCACTCCGACAGTCTTCATCGCAGGAGTCAAAAATAACAATTCCATGCAGCTCAACAGCTGAAATCTGCAGCGGCCCACACAAAATGTACATCACGAGAGAAACAGACAAGCTAAAACACAACATACTAGAGTGTCAACATGACTTTAAGGTCACATTGCTTTACCTAGAACTAATTTCTTACACTTAAAATAACAGAGAGAGAGAAAGAGATGAAAAAAAAAAAAGATTTCCAAATGACTGCTCCACCTTGAAAAAAAATAAAAATTAAGGCACTTAGTCAATGGTATTGACGCGTTACATAACAGCTCTTCCTGTGAGGAGGGGATGTAGGACAATGACAAATCTAGATGGAACGAAAAGAAAGTACACAACAGCTCATAATCATATGCCGACCCCTAGAGACTCCTTAAATATCCCACAGACAGACGTTAACAATTCAATACATGTGCAAGAGAGCAAGTTTAATATGGAGAAAAACATCTAAAAAGAGGCTGACGTTCCAGTAGAGGAAACAAAACAAAAAAACCCTCAAAACCAGGAAATAAAGAGAGCGAACAAAACAAACAGCAAGAGAGACAGACATGGCATTTCCCATTAGGGATCAATACAGTATCTATCTATCAGAGGAGGGGGAGGTTTTGGGTCTAGCAAGTCTTTGTTTCAACCATGTTTTAACCCCATCTGGGGAAAAACAAGGTTTCAGAGACAAATAGGCCTCCATTTAATAAATAACAGTCGATGTCTTGTGGGACAGACAATATGTAATGTATCTGAACGTCCTATAAACGGCTCAACAGATCAGGGTACAAAAGTCAAATCTGCCACCAAAGACATAACAATAAAATCGCGTCATTAATCAGGAACAAAACATCACGGATGTCTCTTTAAATCATAAACATCACGTACACATGCGGAACCTGTTATATTTGAGACCTGAGATCAAGTGAGTGCTGCGAAAAATATGCAACGTAACACATTATATAATGGAAAAGTACAGAGCGTTACACTAACCACAGGTTGAGCAGGTTAATGTTCTATTACACATAAAGCCCTCTGCTGTCCACAACGAGGCGAAATACTGCGCTAAATATAAATAAACCCCAGATTATACGGAAAATAAGGGTTAGGGCGAGTTTAAGGCCATGAAGAATCGCTGGCAGCGTTTCAAATGCTGGCGTGGTGCCTACAGAAAAAGCATTTTTGCACGTTATTGAGGACGTTTCGAGACGCAGTAGAATGTTGCGCGGCGCAAAGGGTTCTAATAAGAATTCTTTCGCGACGTCAGCCCGGTTCGGCGGGGCGAGAACAGAACTAGAGGGGGAAAACAACCAAATATTATGTAATGCAGCTAGTTATGGAAAACTCCCCGTGTCCAGGCTTAATTCTAAAGTTGTAACTGTTTACCACCCGATTGCATCATTGTTTACACATATATGCGTATATTTAGTACTAAACAGATACCGGAAATACAGTTTGAGACCCATTTTCTTTAGGAGATATAAAAAAAAAAAAAACATTTGTATCTCATGTTTTTTTGTCTTAAAGGGCCAGCCCGCGTTGACTGTATAATTAATCTGTATTACTGGAAACCCATGCAACGCATAGGCCTGGGACAACATCCAGTAACTGAGATAGTAATGCATACGATTCGCACCAGCACGAACGAAAGCCTACTGATCTAGATGCAGCAGACATATACTGCGCACCCAACCCCGCGCTCACACACGCGCGTATACTGCATGCGTTTAACCTACTCAATGCAAAGCGTGAACGAACTCGTCTCGCGCTCGATTACCAACTGCTCGCTTTCGTAAAGTTGACACGTATAATTATGTCGGGCTGATTTTGCAACCTTGATGGTCTGACTTTCAACGCCGCCTACTTCACGGGCTTAACCAGAACAAACGGTGGAAAATAACTACGGAGAGCGAAAAGCGTCCGCATTTGTAAGAGTTAACGTGTCCTCGACGTGCACCGTTCCGCCGCGCGTCGATTTAAGTGCATAAATGCGCTAAAAACGTCTCGAGCTGCCTCAAGCTGGCGAGTTTTAAACTAACAAAGAGAAAAGGAGGAACCTACCACGTGATGAGGAGCCGATTCCGGGGGAAATGTATGTAATAAATCCCCACGCTTAGGAAATATAGCAGTAATAACTGACAGGCAGAAGCAATTATCCAGATGCAGATTCTGCTGTTGCACGCTCAGGTGGAAAAATGACCGGGCCTCTCGCGCGCTCCGGTGCTCGGTAACCCCCTCCTTTTCCTCCTCCCACTCCTCCGGGCTGCGTTTAGGAATCACGAAATGGGCGAAAGAAACGGGGGCAGTCCAGCTACAGCAGCCCAATCGGCTGTTTTTCAATCGCCCCCGACAAAAGCCGCGAAAAAGCAGTGGAACGTATCCCTTTTCCGGTCGTTCTTTGAGCGCAGTATCTTCTCTTCTTCTCCGGAAGCTCTTCGTACTCGGCGTCGGCTGAAAAAATCCCGCTTTTGTCCGTTTTTTATTGTTGTCGTTCGAGGGGGAAGCGACGAGCTCGGAAAATGGCGGCTCGCTCCTCTCCCTCGGATCGCGAGTCTGACAAACAGAAAGAAGCGGAGCGGCGCAGTGGCGGGAGAGAGACGCGCTTCTCTGACCGTCCGCTAGAGGCGTTACGTTTCCTGTCATAATGCGTCAATGCAATAGGGGGCGCCACAGTGAGGCCAGCGTTTACTCTAGCAGTAAAATTGTATATTGAAAAGGTCATATAATTACTCGAAAATTGTCAAAATATTAATATGACCATAGTTTAAAACGTTTAAGCCTGAACTGAATCGCGTATAACATATGGGTGAAATAAAGAAAACACATAGTACCTAGAGCCCTGCCCAATGTTGAATGTTTCTAGAAAGAAGCTCTAAAATAAATGTTGTGCCAGTAGAGGGAACTCAAGGGTCTCAAAAATGACTAAAAGACAGGAAGCGTTTGAGAAAATCATACTAAATGAAGTTCAATATGACATAAAAACAAGAAATCAGATGAACCTACACTGAACTGATATGCATTAAAATAAACTGACTCCTGCATGTAAACTTAACTAAAATACAAGAATTGTATTTATAGTGGTCACAATCAGGCTGGGAGACGAAAAAAAAATTACAAAAAATGATTTAATGATTAAGAGGTAGCAGAATATATTTCCATCTTAAAAGTCTGTGGCAAAAGCAGCTGTCATCATAATAGGTTAGAAATTATGAAACCTGGTTAAGCTTCCGGTTTCTTCAGGCCCTCATAAACAAAAGGACAGCACCATCTACTGTTTACAAGGGGAATGCTTTAACTACTTTTCTGTGGCACTTATTTAGCGGATCTTTTTTTGTCTGCTTATTATAATAACTTGCATGCATACTGCAAATACATTACCCTAAAAAAGGCATATTTGAATGCATTCAAACAGATGGAAATACACGACTTAAAAGAGGGTCAGACCTTAGAAATGACTGGTTTCAGTCTAATCTGATCCCTTACTGGAACCTCCATCGTTAATCCAAGAGTAACTTGTAAACTCCAAAACAAACAACTGGCAGCCTGTAAAATAAATAAAGACATTGTTAGCATTTACATTCATACACAAATTGTTAAGACAATTAAAAAGGTCTTAATTACACAAGTCAGCTTCAGACAGTTTTTATTTATTTATTTATTTATTTATTTATTATTTATTTATTTGATTTTTTTTACAATTTAATCTCTCTCAAAACTGTTCAAAACTTTTATTTTAAGTTTTTTATTTTAAGATTTTAAGATTTAAGTATCCAACCTAAATGTTCGTTAAATAAAATACAGCTACTGTAAACATGTCTTTAGTCTGTCACTATCTAATTTGAGAAAACTAAAAAAATATTAGAAACTTATTTGAGTTAGTTAAGCTTAATAGGTAAATAAAATATAAATAAATGAAGTCAAATTCAAAACAAAGCACCGGAGCTTCCGAAGGCAGATGATGAAGTTACGGACTGTTTCAATAGAACACAAGTTGCCTACATAGACAGCATTTCTGACGCATACGCGCGTTCCAACTGCTGTCTATCTAGGCAGCTCAATAGGTTTGAGACACAACCGCACACAATCAATTCCAATGTTAAAAAAAAAAAAAAAAAAACTTGTATAGAAAACAAACAGTAGATATAATAAGAACACTACATCCTCGGTTGATTAGATAAGTTCTTTAAATGCAGTCCAATAATAATTTGATTTACTAATAGGCCCGTTGACTGTAGGTTTAGCATGCTAACATCATCAGCTGATAGTCTCTGCTGTAATACAGCATTTCTTTCATCCCTACTCACGTCTTGAAGACGAAATCAAAGGCTCAGTTTTCAGCGGACATTTTCACCTGTAACTACAATAAACATGACGATTTTAGAGTTGTTTTAATTTTATCTGGAGGTTAATTCTGACAGACTGAGATATTTTTGTACCCAAACAATTTTTGGCCTGTTGACTGCAATCTCCGGGATGAAATTACTTTGTCATAATGTCTACCGCTCACTGAATGAGAGGAAAAATGAAACATTGTCTTCTCCTAGATCTTACTCAACCTTTTGAGTTGAAAACAGAATTTAGCCCAAGCGAAAATAGCGAAAAGAAGTATATTTTAAATGACAGAGTACAGAATTCACGTTCACTTACCTGCACAGATCAACCAGACTTGAGCCGGAAGTACCGCCTCATTTCAACCTGTGATTGGTCAGTGGGCGGAAAGGCGGCCGCTGATTGGCTGGTTTATATGTTTTTAGCTCGAGATGGGCTTACGAGTGAAAGTAAAAAAAAAACTGTAACTTCGCTAAAGTGTTGATTTATGTTTTTGTTATATGTTATTGTCAGTTTAGTACATATGTACAAAACACGCTGTCACGTTTGAACTTAAATTTGGCCTAATATAAAGCTTAATATCACAGGATCTTTGTTAGCTGCTGTCAGTCTCGCAAACGGTTTTATATACGTCAACACTTACCTATGGAAATAAATTAATATTAGACATTCATAATCACGTCCACTGAAACAAGATCGGATTTTAGCTTGTTATATTTCACATTGGTATCAATGACTGCAGCGATCATGGTATTTTCGTTAAAACGTGGTAATTTTACGAACCTATGAACATTCAAAGATCAGATTTAAGAAGAGAGCAAAGTGTGCATCAACGTACTTGGATTTTCCTTCCATTTTCTATGTTTATCAGTATTGTCCTCCACAGCAATGACCACAACAGGACTCTCAGTCAAAGTTGTTTATTCTATTACCTTTTACTTCCTTAAAATGTACAATAAGAAGCATTTAGCAGAGATCAAAAACATTTTATAATAATAAACATGTTCTGGTAAAATAAAATCAGTGAAAGATACTTTGTGCACATTTTCTATGTTCATCAGTATTGTCCTCAACAGCACCAACATTTCAGAAAATTGTCTCAAGAAGTCTGACCACTGGTCACTGTGCCATACAATAATGTTGTTAATTTGGACATCGTGGTCGGGTGTCCTAAACACAGATGAAAGTGTGTCAAGGAAACCACCCCAGCTATACGCTTATCTAATCAATGTCTTGCAGCAGGGCAAAAAACATAGATTTGGATGTTTTGAACATAGATAAAAGCGGAAAAGATGAGTCTGAGAGCGGCAAATTTTTCAGATTAAGACAACTTTTTTTTTTTAACATAAGTGCTTAAGCATCAGTCACACACACAAGTTTTAAAATCTGGGGAAAAAGGATCTGCATCATTCAGAACTGGTAATTTCTAGTTAACACTCAAAAACACTGTTCTTCTAAACAGATGGTAATCTGATAGAAGATATGCAGTTTACATTAAATCTCTAATGCCAAACGTTTTTTTGATGTGGGCAGAAAGTGCTTTTTTTCTCCCAGCAATTACGTTCCATGATGAAAAAGGGAGGGGAGAGGAATCAAAAGGACTACCAACTCTTACACAGGTCTTTATTCAGAGTAAATGCCGATAAAATAACATAAAAGGCCTAAGCATTAAGACAGGACCATCCATGAACGTCTGTGGCTCTTTTTTAAAGTCTTCAACTGACAATTAACTTGCTGAGAAAACAGTGGGGTCATTGGCAAATCTGGGCAATTCGAGCTCAGGCAGAAATTGAATTCTGTATGCAGTTAGGGACGCCTGCCAGTGACGATGAGGGATGAGACAGGACCAGAAGATCAGACCGATGAGAGACCTCTAAGGCATGATGACGAGGGGGTGGAAAAAGGCAAGAACGAATGATGAAAATAAAACAACAGAAATGAGGAGGTACTGTTATTAGCAGCAGTTTGTTTTCCTTTTTTTCTTCGTCCTCCTTTTTCAGAGCTGAAGTCTTCACGTAGCCCCCAAATTGGCATTGTTTCAAAGTCCAGAGTGGTGTCGGGGGCTACAGAACCTCATCGCTCTCCGTGGTGTGGAGCTGCGTGTCATCAGCGTCCGTCATACTGCTCTCCTGTGACTCCTCCACCTCCGCTGCTGAAAGCAATGAACAACATTACATAGTGCACACAGGGCCACTTAAATGGCTCGCTGGGTAGTAGACTTACTTGAGTAGTAGGGATAGTCATCAGGAGTGACGGGTTCATCATCATCTGGGAGGTATCGCTTATCTATGGCCTCTTTGATCTGATTATTGGCCCCTTTAGGGTCCAAGTCCATGGCCCAAGAGAAGTTCATTAGCGCCAGATGAGTCTGGCCAAGCTTCTTATAGACCTATATAGATGATCAATATTTTTTAGTAAAAGATATATTTGATAAACGATAAACAGAAGCATGCAACTGAGTTGTAGCAGTACCTTTCCTATTAAGAAGTAAACAAGGGACTCTTTGGGCACTATTTGTTTCAGCTCTTCAAGCTCCTGCAAAGCCGCCTGTAAAGAATGAAGAATTAATTAGTTATTTAATTAAAAAAAAAAAAAAGATGGCTTTTGAACGCAATTTGTTTTAAGACTAAGTCAAGAAAATCCAAGGGATACATTTATTGGAAGACAACAATATGGTGACTAAATGTAAATGTTTTGCATTAGCAATGTTTCAAGCAGGTCTCAGAAAAAGCTTTTGGCCTGAATACCTTTTGTTCCAAACCACTTGATTATGAAAATATTTTACCTTTTGATCATACTGCAAAAAGTGATGTTCTTCCTCTGTATTCGGTCTCGTTTTCCAGTACAAATGTCCAAACATTCTTAATTACTTGTTGTCGTTTTATTTGCATCTCAAGTAAATCTTAATGTATATTATATATTTGTTTTGGAAAACAAAACATTTTTAATGCCATGACTTTAAGACCTTTTGATACCTTTAAATGCTGCGTCTTGACTGATTAATGTCATGAAAAGTTGGGGAGTACCTTATACTTTTCATTGGCAAAGAGAATAGAGGCCCTGTGGAATTTGCATAGCGGGTTCTTGGGGTCGATGCTAATGGCTCTGTTGAGGGTCTCCAGTGCATGGTCTGATTTCTTCAAAGCATGTTGAACCTGACATGGAGCAACGTGAAAAAACCTATGAAGTTGTAACAATGCAACAATTCAAGCATAAAAAAAAAAAATAACGATACCATGTTTTACACCTATTTATGTATAATCAACAAATACATGTATGCTATTCTGGCATTACCAAACTCAAAATAAATAAGGTCAAGCAACAATCTTGCCCTCATTTACATAAAAGAAATGAAAGTGTGTAGGCTCTTTCCTTCAGATTAACATTATTTTGCCCTCATTAGATTTACTCACCACTCCAATATGACAAAGCAGCACAGAGCTCTGAGGATTGATGCTCAAAGCCTTCTTGAAATGAATCTCGGCTAGGTTAAATTTCTCCTGCTTGTAGTAAATCATTCCCAAGCCGTACCTAGCATAAAACAGACAATATTCAAATGAACAGTTTTATTTTACACATTTATGGTTTCAGCTAAAGTAAAGTGTCTTTTTTCAAAGCCAAAGAGTAGAGTCTGAAACGTACCAGGCATTGTAGTGACGTTTGTTGAGGCGTATAGCATTGCGAAAGCAGCCCAGGGCTTTCTCCAGCTCCTCTGTGAGAACTAGTTCATGCCCTAATAGTGTGTATGCGTACGCAAAGCTGGGGTCCACCTGGATAGCCCTTGTAAAGAACTTAATGGCTATGTCATGTTCCCGCTGTAAGCTGAAACAGTTACCAGCTACACACCAGGGCTGTACACAAAGAGACAAACAAAAAAACATGAGAAAAAGCATTCAGGATCTGCAAACTCTGCTCATTTACTCTATAACTCTGAGAGACGTACTTCTGGTGAGTTTTTGTCCATGTCAGTGAGATCTTTAGATAGGGCAGAAAGCGCCACATCCTTCTGTAAATGCCAGAGTGTTGTAGAATAGATCTCCATACCTTCCACTCGATAGCTTTCAATACGCCTGACTTCTGAGAATATCCTCTCCGCCTGGGTAAACAAACTCAAAATAATTTTTTTTTGATATTGATTATGTTTTCTGCAATTTCTCCATTCTCCAATGTCTCAATTTTCTACCATTTATAAACTCCTGCTAATTTTAACAGCCCAGGTTCACCTGCATGTATTCAGCCAACTCAAAGTGAGCTCGTCCGATCTGACCCAGCACCCATCCTGTGTTGTAGTGGTGTGAAGGCAGCTGACTCAAGATGTTAATGGCTTCTCTGCAGTTGTAAGAGCAGAGAGCAAGATAGCCCCTCCCAATATCCCGCATCAACGTCATCAGCCCATCTGAATGAAGCAGGAAAGCAGTTCAAGTTTTGTTGGAGTTAGGATTCACTTTTCTTTTTTTGTTACAATTTGTCTATAGCTCTTTAAAGTCTGCATGAAATGGAAGCTGTGATAATGTTTTCCTCTCTATTGTTACATATCAAAAGTAAAACGACTTTTAAGATATATTTTGATTAAAGAATATGAGAGGGCACATGAAAAAAACAAAACAAATAAAATACAGCAATATTTAATTAACAATTCTCAGATACCTGCTGCCGCCTTTTGTAGATTAAAAGCTTGGAACTGTGGTGAGCTGATGTTGCCTTTTCCTTCCGATATGGAGGAATCAAGCTTGAGGATCTCGATGCTCTCATTCAGGTTAGATGGGGTGATTCCTCCCTTACCCGTTTTTGTTTTGGTCTTTCGGTTGGGAATCTTGGTGGGGAACTTCATTTTCAGCTTTTTGCTGTTCTCCTATTTAATTCCATCATGAAGAGTGTTGATAACACTTCCTCTAAAGAGCGTATGGATAAACTTGTATGTGTGAAAGACAGTACCTTGGCAGTGGAGCTGGCACTGGTGAAGAGTCTTGAGCTCCGCCGTGGCTGCACATTTGGGGGAGCAGCAATGGTTGGGCTCAGCACTTGTGGTGTAGTACTACAAAGCAGAAAGGGATGTCATCAGACGCCATTATCATATCCACGAGATTCCTGTATAAATGTTTGGGGACATGTACCTGGTCTGTGGGGCAGTGGTTTGAGTTTGATTGAAAGGGTTTGGAATGACCTCTCTGCTGTTTCCACTCTGTGCAAACACAGACTTCGTCCCCACTTGGCTGATTCTACTGACGGCCTAAAAATGGCACATAATATACAGTTTATTATATAAACATTATTTTGTTCTAGTAAAACATTTTTTAATAAACTTTACATAAATATTTTTTTTTAATATTTAATTTGGATAGATTGTATTATAAATAAGACAGAAAGGTTGTGAATTAGTTCCAGAAACGTATGACGTCAGAATAGTTCATCTGCCATCAGTAGTTCAATCTGTATTTTACAAAACAGAGAGAATACTTTTTGAACATAAAACAAAAATAACTTTATTCAAGAATTCATCTGATCTGTGTCTCTGCATCACCGTAGTACAGTGGATATTCTCCAACATGGCACTAAGGTGACCGGAAGAAACACTAAAGAAAAACAAAGTTGTAATTTTTGTTTTCTTTCCACACAAAAAGTATTATTATAACTGCATAACTTTACGGCTAAACCACTGATGGCAGATGGGAGTATTCTGACAATGTCTTTCATACTTTTCTGAACCTTGACAGTGTTCAGTACTTTTTTTTTTTTGAATAAAAGTTTAATGTACAACAGTGAAGTTAAGGCAGCTAGATCACGCACCTGATGGAATTTAGATTACAAAACTGGCTTTACTGACAAGATGCACAATACATATCGCGCAATGATTATCGTGCAGCCCTTATTTTGGATACAAAAAGGATGATGCTGATGAACATAAATAAATTTGTACACATCGCAATATATATCGCAGGAAAAAAAAATTTTGCGATGTAATTTTTTCCCAATATCGTGCAGCCCTATCCCAGACAATTTAAAAATTGGATAAAATCTACAAAGTATAACCCAGACAACACTAAGAAAAAGCAAAAACACATTACATGTAAGGTACACATCAAAACCATTTTTGTATCCGCAACCCGTCCCATTCTGCACTTAAGCTAACTCAGTAACCAAGAGTTAGCCAAACAAAGGCTTACCACTACAGTAATACAAACACGTGTGCACAAACTAAACTACATTACTCTTTTTTTCCCCTAGTGAAATACACCTTGACACATAATACAAATTTCAAAGAAAAAACAATTATACAAAAGCATAGAGCACAGCCCCTGGAAATCGCATGCGAGTACTTTAATGGCAAGCTGCTAGAGGCCTACCTTCTTCGGAGGGCCAGGTGGAGGAGGTGGTTCCATCCCACTTCCACTGTGACTGTAATTCTGCAAGTACGTTGGGTCTCCCGGGCTCGGCTCCAGAGGCAAAATTCCAAAACTGCACAATTTTAAACAGATATATTATTAGAAGGTAAGCCTAACAGCCAAATAATCACATCCATTATCTGAATCAATAAATAAGTGCTTGGGATTACATTAAGAAAACCTCATGCACAGTTAAGTGTGAGGTACGACAGCCTTAGTGACCGATGGTCATTACCTTGGTGTGAGAGGGCTAAGTGTGGCCGTGCCACCCAGCAGACATCGGCCGCTCTTGGGTTTGTTTTGCACTTGTTTGGATAATAATGAGCCACCGGTGCCCAGTGGCACAGAGTCTGGCGAGATGACAGAGGAATCGATGTAGGACACAGAGGAGTCCGTATTCAGGGAGTACTTTGAGTTAGAAGATTCTAGATTGAGTCGGTTTAGCTCCTTTAGAGAGCAGAAAGACAATAATCCAAATGCACAATGTTTAACATATCCCCAAACAATTCATGCACATACATATCTTTGTATAAAACACAACAAAACTTATGAAAAACACAAGAAGGACATACCAATGTGTCCTGTGGGGTCTCCATTAGGACGGTGTCCACTTGTCTGTGCCCCATGTTGTTACTAGGTGTGTGTGCGGGGCTGATGGGAGGAGGGGGGGCCACTCCTCCACTGCCTCCACTGAAATTCTGCAAAGAGGTCAATCTAAAGATCTGCTCTGGATCCGGTCGCTCCCCTGTAGCACAGAGAGCAGAGTTTAAATCACATTATCAGGCATCTTCTCCTCAGGGAGTCTTGTAACTGTGCAGGTTCTTATGATGACCCTAATTAATAATGAGAATGGAACTGACCGATTTGACACAGAGACTCAAATGGAGACCATAAGAAAGGGTTCTCGCTCATGCTTTTTTGGTAACATTCAGCTCCTTTTGCTATCCGATCTGTTTTGCTGCAGGAACAAAGAAATGAGCATAATCATAAAAATGTTAGTCCCTGAAAATGTCTTTTCAACAACTTCAAAATCCAACAACAAAGAAACAGCAGATTGTACTGGATTTAATATTAAGGACAATGGATCACCAGCTGAAGGAAAATTTCACATTTAAAGATGTCAAGAAACACACATTCAGTCATGAAGAAACCTAGAGAAATAGCGAGAGCAATAAAACAACAAACGTATTGATGTCTTTGGAAGTATACTGCAGTCAAAGTACAAATATCAAAAACGTAACACTTGTTGTGTAGTGAAGTCCACATCACCAAAAGTCATTGTTCTCTTGGTTATTAGCACAAAACAAAGAGTGTGGGTTGTGAGGCCATTTAACAAAACATCTCATGAAGCACAGGAAAAGCAGAATCTCTCCTACGAGAAAACATAAAAGCTTTTCTTTTTTTTTTTTCACCTTATCTGAAGATATTCAGAACTCTTAAAGCAATCTCTCACAGTAACTGTGCTGCTCTACACAAGTGCAAAACAAAACAGCCTCTAAATCCATTACAGATAAAGAGCTTTGGTACCAACCTGCTTCATCCAACAAATTAAACACAGCCTCTCACTAGCGGCTCTTTCCCAGGAACAATCGGAAAGCAGATATTTCCGTATCTTCAGTAGGTGAAAGCAAGTAGCCAAACAGGCGTAACATACCAGTAGATTTGCCCCAGCAGTGCCAGAGTAAAGCAGGCTGAGTCTCCAAACTCAGTAATGATGTCGTCTTGGCTCTTCTGTTTGTTCAGGACCCCTCCTGTCAGGATCTGCTCTCCCTCTGCCAACCTGATTTAGAAAAACGCAAATTTGTAATCAAATTCATAAGATGCCAATCTTAAAAGTAAAACTACTCATGCTTGCCATAGTATTTATGGCTAATAAAATGTATGGTTTAAAAACCCCACTCATTCTTATGAATTACATCCTTTTGTACCAAAGACAAAAATGGATGATAAATACACTTTTCTAAGGAATAAGTAGGAATTTATGTGGAGTGTCTTGTTCATTGTATTTTCCTAGCAACAAAACAAAAATAATATAACACAGAGCATGAGTGTGAATAACGTGATATCCGCCTTTAAACTCATTGGTATCGGTTCCACTTTGAGAGGTCAGAACTGTCAGTGTTGACAGCACGTATTTCACTCTTCCTCTCACTACAGCTCGGCACTTCTCAAGCGAGCCTACAGCATATGTAATACGTAAAACTGCCTCAATCTCACAGACAGGTGGCTGCTTGCAAAAGCCACATACATTTTTCATAACAGCAAATTTTATGACAATGCAAATAGCAATTGCTTTTGAATACTGCTATGATTGTGAGGCATTGAGTATTGGGAAATTTCACTACCGACATTTTAGCATAGTAACAACCCTTACTAAAGAGATAAACATAGCTATAGACACTGGGATCTGATGATGATGAGTCATGTGTTATGATTAGTTGGGGAATAATTAGTCATCCATACTTGCTCAGTTCTACACAGCACTTGGCGAGGAGGTATTTGCATTGTGGCGTGGTGCAGCTGTGTCCTTTCAGAAGGTGGTAGGCCTTATAAGCCTTTCCTGAACGGTAGTAGCACGTAGCCAGGAGGAACAGCGCTTCTTCTGAATGGACTGAAAGAAAATTAAGAAGCAGCTAAAATTAGAACCAAGCAAAGAAAATACAAGGAACAAATGGAATAAAACCTAATACTTCAACATGCACTCTTAACATAAATGTCTTGTGCATGACTTGTCTTATTCATGTCTCAAAATTCGAAAACACAACTTTTAACAGATCTCAGGAAACGCCTGAATACCTCTGCTCCCAACTATTATAATATGGAAATTATTTTAACTGTACCTTCTGATCACACAGCAAAAAAGTGATGCTTTCCCTCAGTAACGTAGTTTTGTTTTCCAATGCAAATCTCTTAAATCAAGATACATTTACTTGAGAAGAAACATTACAAAATTTAGTTTTGCCATATTAAAATAAAGTGAGTTTATGGTGAAAAGACCAACAAATATCTCCCTAGAATAATCAACTTTATTGAAAAAAAAAACGGCTTTCATACCCTACTAAACGACATTTGTTCAGAGCATTATAACTCAGTTTTGTTCAGTTTCTCAGAAAACAAGACGTCACATGATCATTTTGATCAATGAAAATACTGATTAATATGTTCACATTTTGCAGTGCATGTAACATTCAATGCCATGACCTTGTACATTTATGAATTTCTTATTCAACATTTTTAGGCTTAAATTTGTGGAAGGTTGAATTAAGAACAGTGCATGCAGCACAAGTCACTTTAAAACATTTATCTTTATGGGTAAAATGAATAAAAATGTAAGCTTCCATTCTGAATCACATAAACTTGTTTTAATGCAATGCCTGAAAAGCAAGCTACGAAAGACGAGAGGAAACAGCGGATGTTGTTTGCCTGTATGGAGAACAATTTGTGCAATTACCCTCAGCATAGAGTCTCTCTGCCAGGAATACTGCATCTCGGTAGGCGTAGTGGTTCAGAGCATGCCAGACAGCAGCCTATGGACCAAAACACAACTGCGATTAGCGTCATCCCTTTTAATGTTGACGAAAAGGAGTATGCGTCACAACAATGATAAACCACAGCATTTAATGAATCAGGGCTAATGACAATGATGACTACCTGACAGCAAGTATACACTTATGAACATTACCATTACAAATGAAATGGGCTCTCAATGATAAACAAAGGTACTGATTGGGATTTTAATATCATGTTTATGAAATGATCTCCTGTGAAAAATGGTGAACGATTTCAGTATAATACAAAGGTTGAAGACAAGAAGGGAAACCAGATGATGTTGACTGAAAGATTAGATGCATATAAGCGTGCTTGGACGGCCAAAAATATTCTCTAGTTAGGCTGCTAGTTCTTTCTTTGAGGCATAGCCAATGTAAATACATTTGAACTGATGTTGGGGTTTTTGCCTGACAGACACACACACAGGTATAGCAGCTGTGCTCGACGAACCGTTGGCTGGCTGGTATTTGACAAAGACTTAACCCACAACCTTTTTACATTTGTTGGCCCGTTAAACACCACAGTTTATACATTTACCTTACAAGGAAATTAAATGGTATGATTTTATCGCTGACGAGGTTCTATATCAGGCCACTAACCAGGTCTAGTATTGCTAATGCACTAGTTTGTGTTAACGTTACTCCTCATATAACGTTACTTCGTGTTTGTGAATACCAACCATCTGAGCAAAACATTTAATTTCACGATGTGTAATTATCCTTAACCCCACTGACATTCTTTACGCAAGATAAAACATCGCTATTCCAACCCAAGATAAATCCCAATAAATCAGGATGCTGGCTAACCTGCAAGACAACACATTAGCTTCCTTGAAAACTACTAACAAACAATATGTCCCGAGTTGACAAGCACATGGTTTATTAAAGAAGCTATTGTAAATTAAAATAAAAGCAATGCGTGATATGTTTAATTGCAGGTTTAGTGTGAGGTAAAAGGCAGAGGCCGTTAGCATTAGCTGCTAACTGAGGCCGCGGTGTAGCAGCGCTCAATCATCCGGTCTCTCGCGCTGGATAAAAGTCTTCTCCCGCAACTGGGTCTACAACAGAGCGCTTTAACATTTAGCTCAAATACCTGGACAGGTTCCTGCAACACCGTCATTCCGTAGCCAGGCTCCTCTTCACCTCCTTTTTTTGGTTTCTTTGCTCCTTCTTCAGTCGCTATCTTAGCTCAGTATCCACTCCAGGCCAGAAGTAGCAAAACTAGCATCGAAGATTTGAACATTCCAACCGTTATCGGTGAATCCGGAAATGCCCGAACACGACCGATTCAAATACATACTTTACGGTAAGGGCCGAAGGCTGTCGAAAATTGCCGAATGGGAAAACTCCATTTGCGGAATCATAAGGTGAACACTGACAGGTAAAACTGAAATAAAATGCCCACTACTTATAGCATGCCGTGTAATGTTAGTTAAGTACAATTTTTATTTCGAATAACACTACAGGTAATAACTAAAGACAGCGTCTGTGACTGTAAGCTTTAACAAATTTAATAGTAAACCCCAATACAACCCCGCCTTTACGGTATGTTCAAATGTTACATTTCTTTATTTGTTTGTAAAACATAATCATTACGGGGATCAAATAAGCTGGTGACAATATAATAGCCAGTTATTAAAGCAAGCAAAACGAGCATACTTTACCTCAGATATTCCGGTGGAGAGTAATATAAGTTAGGCTAACAATTATCTGCACGACATGTAATAAACAATACTATACTATATTAGGCTATGTATTACACTATATACTGATGAAACGTGTTTTTAGGCATCACCTTCAGTCTCCACCTCCAGTTTACATTTTTTATATGTTTGTGTTTGATTTAAGTATACATTATTGGGACAAAATGTCCCTTCAAAGATGGCAGTATCCAAAACCTTGTCCTTATGATGACATTTTTTGGCCCCCATAAGGAAAATTATGAATTACTGAATTAATTTTCTGATATTGTTAAAATACAGACAGTTTTGTTTGATGGGAAAGTTTAGGTGTATGGTTGGTAGAAAGAAAACACTGTTATAAAAACTGTATGTCTGTAGAATGTCATAAAACATGGAAACCCAACATGTGTGTGTGTGTGTGTGTGTGTGTGTGTGTGTGTGAGCAACTTGAGCTGAAGGAGCACAATTTATTGCAGGATGTGACAAACAGCTTCTGAGATTTCTGTCTGTCTTTCTTTAAATAAATAGATGATGGACTTGACTGGAAATAGGTGAAAGGTGGGGCTTACCAAGTGGATTTGTCTAAGAAGGGCTTGAAATGGTAAGCCAATTTAAACATAAAGTTGTTAGTGCAATTCAGTAACAACTACAAAAATCAAAACTTAGTCTGAAGTGAGTATGATCAGGTCACCACACTCAGTGTGACACATTTCTCATTTTGTATTTCAGAACAGAATGAAAACAAAAAGACCCCTCAAACAGAAACATAAATATTAACGTGTCTGTGAAACAGATGTATTTTTCCCCAAGTGGATTGTGATATATTGTCCAGAATCTGTATTTCCCAAATGTTAGACTAGAATTCTAATACTGAACCGCTCATATCATATTTTCAATGTAATGACTCCATGAGGCGGTTTCAGTTCACATGAATGTCTTTTTAACTATACTTTCACATCAGTGTCTTGTCAAGGCCTACTAGCAGTAACATGGCATGCCATTGCAACATTTCTGTGGTTTTTGTTTTGTTTTCTGTTTTGTGAGCTAGTCTATTGTTAGTTGTTTTGATATTTATGTGTATACAGTAAATACAATGAATTATTTGTAGTCCAGGAAGTAATATAACTTATCTGATCCCCTTTAAGTTAAACAATGACTACATACATTGTATTTCTCATACTATGCTGTCAATACTATGGCTTGATATCAAGGATTGTTAAATTAAGGAGAAAAATAATGTAAAATTTGCAAAAACTCAGGCATGTTCATTGATTAAGAGTTTCCAAAATTTTTAACAACATATGTTTTCAAATTAATTTAATTTAATACAACCAACTAAATAATACTAAAATGAATTAAGATTGCTGCCCCAACAAACACTGAATTCCAGGAACTGTAGCAGAGGAAAAAAGAGAGCTATGGTTCTAATTAACAATCCAGCAATGTTTTTCCTGTTTATTATTAGGACAGTGTGAACTTACAGTGGATGCAGATCTGCTCCATTAGATGGCACTAGTGCTATTCATAATGCATCTTCTTGTGTGCAAAATTACTTTTATAAAACATTGATTTATACAGATATTACAGACAAATACAGACATTTTTATGTAAGCACAACACATTGTGACACAAAATACTTTTAGATTTTGCTTTTTGCAATATATGAGAATACAGTGGTCACAAAGAGTGTGGCCTATAGGGTCACTCTAAGGCCATCCAAGATTCAGATCAAAATTGTTTCTAACATCAGAAGAGATTTGGATAAACTTACATTTGGTCAGTTCAAATTAATCTTTTTTCAAAAAGTTTATATTGACTTTTACCTTTAATGGGCATTTTTACATTAATAATGTCAAATGACACAATTAAAACAACCATTTTGTTATATATCGCACAGCCCTGGTTGTATTTTGCTTACAAATGGATCCTTTGCAGTGAATGGGTGCCATCAGACTGAGATTGTAAACAGCTGATTAAAGCTGATTCATTTTTGTAACAAACAAATCCATTATTACGAATCTGCTTGAACTCTTGTTCTGACGGCACCCATTCATAACAGAGGACTGGTGTGCAAATGATGTAATGCAAAAATGTCAGAATCTGTTCTTATAAGGAAACATCTTTCTACATCTTGGATTGCCTAAGTTAGACATTTTAAGCTAATTGATTTTTTTAAGTAAGAGTTTTCTTTATTGGAGTGTCTGTTTACACAAAGTGCAAATAGTTAGCGGTTATTTTAACGCAATCGATGCGGGTTCAAATCCACCTTTTGCCAAACTATTTTTTTCTCCCTTTTCAAATCTTAAATCAAATCAGGATGGCTGTTATTTTTACATAAAAAATAAGCAAATAATCTATAATAAATGAATTAATAATATAGGCTATATAATTATATTAATAATTATAATAATTAATATTAATAATAATTAAATATAGTTAAGTTGAAAAAGCATGGGGTATGTTTGGGTAGGTTGTTTTGATTAAAATTATAATTTACGCTCTACAGGTTATTACTGAATACTATTTTATAATGTACTGCAATACTAAGATGCAGACAAATTTGCAGAAAGTAGTAGCTATAGTTGTGTAAATATAATCTTTAACTATATGCAGAGAGTTTTGTTGTTTTCGCTGTAGTGTAAATAGTGTATATCGCTAAGAAAATATACTACTTTCAGTTAGTCTAAATAGCATCTATTTCTATTTACACATAATACAATTAACTGCTGCCTTTTTTATTTAGTAAACAATGCATTGATATTCATTGATATGATGCAATGACACTGAATGTTTTAGGGGGCCACTGTATATTGGCAAATGCATTCCACTACTCCAGGCTTTTTTGAAGGCTGGATGCATCCTCTTGGGTCTAATAAAAGCTTAATGAAAGTTCCTTGTAGGTTGAATGAGTATCTCAGATTCTGCGCTCTAAATTTACTATCCTCAGTTAAAGTGACACACTTAATTGATTGGAGTTGGGATGAACTCCAGCATGCGATTGAGGAGACCGGGATGCGATCCTGGGGCACACCAGCACTGACGATGTGACATGCTCAGCTGGGATGATGTGACACTGGGTCGATAAGTAATTTAGCTGTGGAATTTTCAGCTGGGTGCTGCATTTACAACATTTAGATAGCGCAACACTTTTAAATCAGGTCTGGTAATTCACACTGTGAACATGAGCCAAAACCAATGCAATTCTGCACCATGTCAGATTTAGAGTGGAGTTGCCCTTCAAAGCGTATTGCAGTTTCCTGCATTTTGAGTGAAAGAATATTATCCAACCATGAAAAGTAGTAATATAGTAATAAGTAGTAATATATTTTATCTATTAATATTAATCTTTAATGACATTGGAGATTATTTAAAGCCACATTCCTGGAATATCCAGACTTTGTTTCCTGGTTTTTCATGTTCAATGTTACTCTACATTTCACTTGGTGGCACTGCAGATCCACTTTCGGTTCAGTCCGATGAGTCATTGATTTTAAAATAAGGCTTTTTAAGGGTAATAGAACATGTTAGTGATTACAGCTTTATGTATTAAACATTTGAAAATAGCTATGCCTTGAGGGCGCATGGACTTTTGGGAGAAAGGAATAATGGTTCACTGATTTTCATTAAGGTTTGGGAGAAGTTCATCTGGACACTTTTGATTTGAACCTGCTTTCTTTTAGAACTAATTACATTTTCTTAAATGAGTTTGTAATGATATGGTGGTTAACAATGGTTCGATGACGGTATATAAGATGCCTAAACAACATGTCAGTTTCACAAAAACAACACTGATTTACACCAAATGCTTGCAGACAGTCTTTCGTGACTCATTGAGATTAGAGGTTTTTGTAGAATATATGTGAAATCACTAACACAGAGACTGACATTCAGTCTGCTAATTTTATTCTATAACGTAGACCTTTTTGGTTAATTTATTACATATTTTGGCTAATTTGTACCCACCAGGAAGAGTGTACTAATTTCAGGTCGTATTTTACCATGTTTAAATCCATTCTGCACTGCTCCACAACTACTGAAAAAAAGGCTGGAGATTCTGTCCACCTGCATATGGGCTGAGAGAATCATATAAAAACAGTGTTATTGTTCAAAGATGTTTGATGTTGCATTACCATCGACTTGCACTCCCCATGAGAAGCTTTTCTTTTTTTTTTTATTAGATGTTGCAGATGATATTTTCCTTTTTAGATGTAATGGCCTAAATTTGGTCCTCCCCGGGCATTTGTTTATGCTCCAAGACATCAAACAAATGAAAATCAATTAACAAACAAAACCAGCAATAAGAAAAGACAGATTTGGCATCAGATCTAATCATTGAGATACAGCAGACCTCAATCACTGTCACAGATCTCCCCACAAAATGTACAAGATGTTGTTTCGTGTTTAATGCAGTAATTGTGGTTTTACTTTGTTCTTTGGGGTTTTTTGGGGGGGAAAAAACATGGGAAAGAAATTTTAATCTCAAATCCATATGCTGTGAGTGTGGCTATTTCAGAGCATCATAAAACCAGCAGGTCCATTTCTTCCCACGCCAGACTTTCTCATTCAGCTGCCCAGTTATGATCAAGCCCAAGCCGTCTGGTTCGCTCCATGCTGCCCCTTGTGACATGTAACTGCAATAGCTTCTGTTGATAAAGTGTGTGGATTTTTAAAGGGGGCATAACACACACAGTTTCACTCAACTCATGTTAAACTTGAGTACCTATAGAGTAAGACTACGTCCTTTATATCTCCAAAAATTCTTTAGTTTTATCATATTTATAAAAAAAAGATACAGTTCCCCTTCAGTCAAGTCATTCCGACGTTACACATGGAAACTCGCATGAGAGACCAATTGCCTTTGAGTTTAAACAAAAAGGCCAATGAACATTGGTGTGCACTGATTGCATCCAGGTGCACCTCATTACTATTTGAGTAAAAGAGAGCACGGATGCTGTGCACCTCTAGACTTTTGCTTCCGCCTGCCTGTCTCCGAGGGCGCCCCCTTAGAGGCTCAAGAAGCAGACTGGCAGCCTGATGTCGAGCTGTCTCAGCCCCAGACACGGGCAGCCTGGAGGTAATGATTTTTCCACACCACTGGGCCTAGGGCCCCGAGGTCCCTTCCTGAGTGACGCGTTGTCCTGTCCTGCGTGCAGAGGTTGCTTCCTACTGGCGAAGGACACAATTGTGCCTTCTAGCTGAGATGAGGTCAGGGTTCCTCTGAACGAGCCCCTTCTAAACAGGCTGCTGATCACAGTGCTCACCCCGAAGCACATCCTCTTGTGTGTCCGGCACTTGGCTAGATGGGTTCGCAGCCATCAACCTGAAGGCATGTACTTTCATGTCTTGATTTTACCTTGCCTCATACCGCTCCGGCGGTTTGCGTCTAGGGTTGAGCATGTCAGTGCTCCCAGTTGGCCTGTCCCATTTGCAACTATCTCGACGACTGGCTCATTGTTGCTCACTCGCAGGATCTGTTGACAGGGACCTGGTGCTTCATGCTGCCCGCCTCACCAACGAGCGTGTGCAGGCACTGCTGAAGTTCTTCAGGCACAAAACACCAGTCCCTCTCAAAACAAAAGGCTCCTGGGGCATATGGCAGCCGCAGTGACGCTGCTGGGCTTGCTTCATATGAGACCGCTTCAGCACTGGTTACACGAGATGGGTATGGCATCGTTGCACTCTCCGGATTGGCGTTTCCCCGTAGTGTTGCCGCCTATTCAGCCTGTGGTCAGACCCTGCCTTCCTACAGGCTGGAAAAAAAAAACCTAGGATAGGTGTCCAGGCATGTCGTGGTCAACACGGGCACCTCCTAAACGGGTTGGGGTGCGGTGTGCACCGGACAAGCATATTCGGGCCCCCTGGACATGCGTCCAACTGCTTTGACACACAACCCCTCGGCAGGGATGCGCTGGCACACAGCTAAGCCTCCTTGCACAGACCCTTTGCAAGATCAGGGAGGACGAGGAGCAGGTTCTTCTGGTAGCGCCGTATTGGCCATCCCGGACCTGATTTGCCGACCTATTGCTCCTCGCGGCAACCCCTCCCTGGAAAATCCCTGGCAAGTAGGACCTCCTTTCTCAGTTCTCAACTCTCAAAGTGTACATTGCTGCTATAGCAGTGTATCACGGTGCAGTGGAGGGTACAGCCCTCATAAACACCAACTGATCGTGAGGTTCCTCAGAGGCGCAAGACGGATAAACCCCCCGAGACTGGACCTCATACCCTCTTGGAACCATCGCCGTCGCCCTCTGTGGCCTGCGGCAGGCCCTATTCAAGTCACTTATGTCAGTTGAGATAAAATATCTGTTGCTCAAGACAGCACACTCCTGGGTCTCCTTCGCCCAGTAGGTTGTGGCTACAAATCTTAATATACCGTTCCGTTCCTGTCGGCATGGGGGTCTCTGCATAACGTGGCCTCAGGGTCGTGGCCTTTTCCATGGGTCTGTTCCCATAAGTAACGTCGGAGTGACTCGACTGAAGGGGTCTAGGTTACGAAGGTAACCCTCATTCCCTAAAGGAATGAATGAAGACGTTACATTCCCTTGCCATGACCCTGGGTCGTGTTGACGCCTGGCTCGGCCCCTCAGCGAAAACCTGAAGGTGCACTGCATCCGTGCTCTCTTACACTCACATAGTGACGATGTGCACCTGGATGCAATCAGTGAACGCCAATGTTCATTGGCCTTTTCTTAAACTCAAAGGCGATTGGTCTCTCCAGTCTCTCCAGAGCTCCTGGAGGTGTGCTGTGTGGGCGGAGCTAATGAGTGATGAGCACAACGCCCGATTGCCAACAAAATACAGACATTTGATGCCGTTTTACTTAATGTCTGCAGTTCTGAATCATGACTGGGATCTTTTATAGCTGGGACCTCTCTATCTTTCAGTATCAAATAATGTGCAAATACAGCATCTAACTGGGTCTTGTTTATAAAACGTTAATCAAAAAGCACACTTCGGAAACTTGGAAACTGGAGAAACAAAAGGCATCCACTATTCATGTAATGCTGGGTTCTTTTGGAAAACATAACAGGGTTATATTTCTTCAACTCTAAATTAATTAAATCTGACAAAACCTTCATTAGGAGACATAATGTCCTAAAATGAAAAGATTTCATTATATGTATAAAAACTGAAATGCTAAGAAAATAAAAATTGAAATCCTTCTGTTGAACACAGTTGACAGTAGCCACTGACTTCAAAATAGTGTGGAAAATGTAAAAATGTATGCATTTTGGGGCCATCTTTTCAGATTGAGCCTTTTTGTACTGCATGTTGTTAAAGAATGAGCGCTTTCAAAAAGTTGTTGAAAAACCTTTGACAACTTATGGCTTAATTAATATGGACTACTCATATTATGTAAGGGAAATTAAACAGCAGTGTTATTTAGCCAGGCACCCGTGACCTGTGGAGGTGGGACCATGAGTGGCTCTTATTCAAATGTGAGAAACACAGTTTTACATCGCCACAAGAGAGTCAGTGGGCACTTTGAGATTGTATCAGAAAACTTGTTCCTGAATCCATTTTATAATTGATGATTACAAATGGGAAATCAAGGCCAAACTCTAACACAGAAAATGAAATCATCTGTCATCTGTTCTCAGGCATCTGCTTGCTCTGAGTCCACTGGTTAGAACATGCCTCAGCACATTTATCAGCAGATGTACCTGCTCTCCTATAGACGTTATTATAAGTTCCTCAGCACTTTGTTTGAAAAGTGCTTAGAAACTTTTGGTTGCACAAAATACTGAATAATTTCTTTATTTGTGAACACCATTTATGGATTAGTCATTTAAGATGTGCTCTGAGTAAGGTTCCAACTATTCATAAGAGTTGGTTATGCTGTCAGAGGACCATGACACTTCAGAGTTGCTTTCAATTTCTGTCTATAAAATATGAGTCAAGGCTTATTAGCACTTGTATGTAGATGAATCGTTTTCAACAATTTATTAAAGAACAGTAACTCATGAATATTCTTGATTTACCGAAAAGAAGTGGATCCTCATTTGTTTGGGAATCAGGCTGTACAAGTTGCTCTCTATGTTTCTGACAGACCAACTAAAAGTCGATAGGTTTAGTTTCTGAGCATAGTGTATGCTTTCGATTCTCTAAAAAGAATAAACTAATAAGAGTTGTATTGTTGTGCTGTATGATTTTGGTCATCGTAAAATAAATGGCTCAAATAAGGTCTAATTTCTGTTTTATAGATTTACGTAAAAGAATCTGTTTTCTGTTTGAATCACAAAGAGTCATTTTTATGTGAATCATTAAATTGGTCATGGATGTTGACGATTCAACAGCCAGTTGATAAGAGTTTTGGATAAAAGTGCAGGAAACTAGCATTATAGTATCTGTTTTACAACATTCCTTTATGAAGGTGTAAAGTGTACAATAAACCTTTTTACTGATGTAAAAACCCAGTTCCGTCATGCATAATGTTAACATCTCTTTGCCACTGGAAGAAATTGGATTGTTACCATGTAAATATATATTGTGCATGAACCTGAAGAGCATTGATTGATATTTTATGTAGCATCTTCCTTGAAACACACACACACACACACACACACACACACACACACACAAAACAGCAATAGAACAGAAAATAAAACGCAGCAGTGTAAAGGTGCTTGTGTCATCACAAGCAGGTTCTTATAGGTCTGAAAATGTGCACTGCGAGAACTTGGGACTCTTGGGACGGCTATATTGCTGACTGGCGTAATTACACTGCTGTTTTGACCACTGTCCTGTGCAGAGACCTGTCACTGAACATTATTGTTTTCTTTATGCAGCTGTATTAAGGCCAAGAGGAATTATTTGCATAAATTATTTGCAGCATGCCATTTTACTTCCTCGTATGTTATTGTTCTAATTTTGCTTTTTTATTGTTTTTCACTGGTTCTTGCTCATAATGTTATCCTTTAGTTGTTAATTGTTTGGGTTTGGTTTTGAGAACAAGTCAGTGAGGATGCGCATCGTCTACGCCGGGCGTAGCTGCACCTGATCATAGTTTTAGTTGGTGGTGTAAATATTTATCGTTAAGTCCAGCGTAGGCGGCTACGACACCCAGCTTTTTTACGCCTAGCTCATACCTGTCAAGTATCCCGTTTTGGCCGGGAAAGTCCCGTAATTTACCCTACTTTCCCGCCGTCCTCCCGTATTAT
>JAUMHR010000045.1:13974184-13986064 GCA_032361145.1 Enteromius fasciolatus
ACTGACCCATATGAATGGGCTGATAACGACTGATAACGGCCCATTCAATCGAGTGATAACATCCGAAGCGGGTGATAAAAACATGGAAAATGTGGGAAAAAACTTGGCTGTTTGAAACAAACAAACCAACAATTTTAGAATTATCCTTATTACTTAGAGAGGCACATTTTACTAAAATTCTGTCATAATTTCTTCATAATTTATGTGTACTGTAGGGTAAATATAAAAAAATATATATAAAAAATATATTTAGCATGGACTTATTTATTATGCTCAACATAAAAATATTTCTGCCCTGACCTAACTGCAGGTTTATACGTACTTTAAAATGTCAAATTGTGGTCTATTAAAATTGCAATGTGTAAGACTTACTTTTGACTATTTAGTATCTATATTTAGTACTATCTCGGACCAGTCAGTTTTTATATAGTCAAAAGAAACTGTAATAGATGTTTATGTGCCAAATATCTGCAATTCAGTTTCTTATTTCTTTTTTATCTTTATTTTATTTAAAAGGGTAGTCATTCTCATCAACAACCTAGCACTTCATTGCAGTTATTTTATGTAAAAAAAAATATTCCCAACTTAGATTTTAAAATGATTTACTCTCCAAGATTTAAAAGATATAATACCCAGGAGACCAGGGCTTTCATTTCAACATTCATGTTCAGGAAATGTGAGGGGGGAAAAATTACAGATGTGACCCTTGTGCCCTAACATAACGCCGACTAAATGACTCCCTCTAACTGAACTAAATGCAATTTATTATTTTCAAGCAGAATCCATTAGATATATTTTACTAAACCACTGCTTTAAAACTAATGGCTCTTTAAACAGCGAGAGAGACTGCGAGGTTCTGCCTATGCCTGATTTGCTGTTATGTGACCGTCTTTAATTCATAACCCTGGATACAAATAACTTTACAGCACACAAATCCCATACAAAGAATATGGATGAATGAATGATATCACTTTGCTAAAACAGAAATAGACAGGAGTCTATGACTGAACCAAACTTATTGCAATTCCATTATTCCAAGAACTTGAGGCCTTCATTCATAAAGGCCCCAGAGGGTTACATGACCTCTAAAAGTTTTTTTTGGGCCAGCTGGATGATCCTTCCACACCCCATAATGAAACCATGAAAATTTGTACTGCCGCTACAGACTCATTATATCAACATAAAGCAGCAGGTTCACGTCAAGTGAAGTCTTTCAGCTAAGTGCTAACATTTTTACTAGCTATACAAAAATGACTGAATGCTCCCAGTGGCGTGAGGTGAACAACCCTCTATCTTCTCGTCCCTGACCCCCGTCACATAAGGACAGGTTTACAGAGCTCAGTGTTGACAGCTCTAAAGACCGTCTGCAGCACATACTTGAGCTAGCGGGAGACAAACAGCAGGATCGAGGAGGAAAAACAGAAGAAATACAGCCCCTGGTGTGTTTTATGAGCTGGCATACTAACACTCCTCTTGTTGGTCGGCTGCTGGCTCACTCGCCAGTAATCTTCTTGAAGCCTTGAACTGCCTTTTCCGCAGGTCCTTCCAGAAACATCCCAAACGCTTATGCTATTTTTTCCCCGGCTCTCCCAATCGTTCCGCTGTCTCTTTCACAGACCTCATCCAGGCTTGCTTGTTCCACAAGGGCGCTAAAGGCTGGTTTCGTGCTGAGGGACAGTTGTGCTAAGTGCCTTTAGAGTTTCCTGTCACTTGGAACAGTTTCACTTCATCACCCTCAGCCACCAACACTGGCGGACCATTGTATAACTCATGTGCTGGACAGGATTACCAACGAGGGCTTCAAGCTGTACTGTACACACACACCATAGTTTGTCAAACAAAAAAAGAGCTTTGCACTGACATGACCAGTGGGGGTAACTAACTAATAGCAGTGGCGCTACTAACTTAACTACAATTTTTAGCAGCCTGACAGCAGTTAAGCTCTATGTAATAGTGTATCTTTTCCAGTATTTGTCTCTCACCTATGAAGCATTTCGAAACCTAGATTCGTTTAGGTGATTGGGTTCATTTGAATGATTCATTTAAATGAACTTCAAACAATTGACTCACTGTTGTCCAATCGCTAACCTGATTTTACCAAGTGTGACATGTTTCTGGATCGACATCTTTGTTGACCCTAGAACAACACTGTGATTAGCCAATCAGATTTGAAGAACCAGTACATAGATTTTGTTAAAGGTGCTCTATGCGATGTTGCAGGATTTAAGCTCGATTTCATTTTTATCTCAAACCATATGCATCACCCCTTGATCGTTTTGCTGTCTGCCCTCTCAATATATTGGGAAAAAACCCGGTCTCGAAAGACAACTCCGGCCAACCAATCGGCAGGAAGAGGTGGAGGTTGGCTTTGGTGCACATCCTTTAAGTTTAGGCTTAAAATCAGTGTTTGGTGCTTGTACATCCGTGTCAGTCATCTATCATCAAATCTGATTTTAGGTATTACTCATGGGTAAAGTTAGGTTTGAAAGGTTTAGGTTTAATACTAAATTTTTGCATTAAAATGTTGTTCTGGGGTCAAAAAAGTATGTTGACCTAGGGACACAACAAACTTGGCAAAATCAGGATGTATGACATGCTATATACAAAAACTAATATTAAAAATAAATATATAAATACATTTTGTTTACGAAAGATACAAATAAAACTAACACTGGAATGAAGAAATTAATGTGGGCATGACAGGAATTAATATAAATCTTACCCTAAAATGAATGAATATAAAAACCAATATTTTAAAAAAGCATAACTAACTAAATAACTAACACTGAAATGAATTATTATAAAACACAAACAAAAGCTTAATTGTAATTAACATAATAATAAGTAAGCAATAATTTGATGATGTTCAGTGCTTTGCTACAATCTGTATTGTTAAAAGTCCATATAAATAAAAGTGATTTGAATTATTGATAGATTGAATTAAAAGCATAAACTATCAAATCAGAATGCAGCCTATTACATAAAGCAATATACATCTTGAAATCCACCATCTGCATTTAATATTTTCTTCAAACAAGACTACCTTGTTCAACCAGTTTCACCGCATTCACCATACTAGTTTGGCTGGTGAACAGCACCAGCTTGATGAGCACCAAACCAGCACTACCCAGCATAAACAAGTCTCAACCAGCATATAAATTCATGCAGGTCTAAACTCATCCTTTCAATGACAGTGCTTTTTGGTCTTGCTCTCATTGCAAAGTACTTAAACATCCTTGATCTCCTTTAAAAGTAAGAACAGTACAAAACACACAGCACTGTTCATTATCAAAACACCCCAGACTCCAGAGGGAAGCTCTTAAGCACCTCTCTGATACTCCTCCTAAGAGACTGGAAGCTAATGAAAAGGCATAAGACCCAGAAATGAACTACTGTTCTCTCTGCATACGTTCCCTACATGCTGTAGGTTTGACACCTCACACCTCACAAACAAAGACCATTCTGTCTAACCTATGGCTTTTACCTCATTTTGCTTTCTTCTGTCTCTCTTATTAAAGAAACTCTTCAGACTGGCCTCTGCAAAGCAGAATGGAGAGCTCCCCTATCACACATGTACTACAGGGGCAGTCCCTGAAGAACCGTGGACCAGAAGAGACTACTAACTGCCTGAGCAGACAGAGCAGAACCCCAGGTCTTATAACAAATCAAGGATGAATGCAATGGGACACTGGGAAAACGGGCCTTGTGGGATGAAAAGCTCTGCAGCTATCTGAAATAAGCTGATAAGTGAGGGAAGGTACAACACCATGAGGAAATTAGATGATACTAAATAGCCATTACTTGAGGAGTAACGGGTCTCATTCTCCTGAACATTACTGGGTCAGAAATGTCTCTTGATTTATGATCTGTGATCATAAGACCATCTGAATAGAAAAAAATGCATGGTTTATAACTGCCTCAAACTCATCTCAAGCTATTTTCTTTTAGGTCATATTTAATAGCAATGCCCCATGAGCAAGGCTCAAGTACCCCTTCACTGACCAGAAGTGTGTTTATTTTAACTCATTTCAATGGATATCATTTAGTATTATCGTTAATGTTGTTTAAAGTGGCCATTATGATGATGGTAATGATTCGCTTTCAAACTGTACTTTATGATTGCTTATTGTTTAAAAAAAAACTAATAAATTAAGAAAATAAGTGATAAAATGAAATAAAAATTATAAAATTACAACAAATAAAATAAATTATAAATATAATTTATGTGGAATGTTTTTTATATATTATATATATATATATATATATATATATATATATTTATATATACTTGTGTGTGTAATAAGAATAAGAATATGTGTTCTAATAAAATAAAATGCTAAAATAAGTACAAGTGAAAAATCATTTAAATATAAATGTAAAAAATAAATGAAAAAATAAAATAATTAAAATCACCAAGTAGTTCAGATGCATGAGCTTCGTATCATGAGTTTTTGGGCAATAAACAACCCCCCAAACAAAAACAAAAAAAGACCTATCGGCTAATTATTCGTACATAAAATCTAGATTATAAAGGTCAGCATCAATTGCAGTCTTTGTGTGGTAGAATTTCATTATCAAGCATGGCATACCATCCACAGGTCATATGACAAATTAACAAACTTTACATGACCCATTTACTTTCTTTCCTTGAATAGTTAAAACAAAAGACAGCACATTTTAGTCATAATTTCTGCTTTTCTAGGTTTAACTCAGGAAACCTTTGGAACATCCTAAAATATACAGTAGCACTCTCTGGGGCATACCTTGGGAATGACTACTCGGAGCTATTAGACGCTTGGTTAAAACAGGAATGAGATGTGACAGAATCCCCCATATGCTTTGGCACAGTCTATAAACTATTTATAAGGCATTGATGTAAGAAAGATGTCATCTTAGTGAATTTACCTAATGGCTCTTAACCGTTGCTTTCCATCTTCCCCATTGTGACTTGCAAATAGGATGTAAAGGAAATGCAATTTCAACTCCCACCCCTAGCACTGATCCATATTCTAGCAGAACTTTATAAGTCTGGCTCTTTAGAAGCCATTGTTGAGCGGCTTAGCGCAGATCAAATTCTATCCAGCATTGCCTGCATGTTTCTCCGAGGCAGGTCTATTTTGGGCAGAGAATCAAACATCTAATCCTCCTTACAGTCCGAGAGGATAAAAAGCCATATTTTAACTAGCTATGTCCAAACTACACTGAACAATATCCGCTTCTTTCCTTCTGATTCTGTCTTGCCATCTCTGCCTGTTCTTCTTCTCCTTTCTCTATTTCCATCCTCCAGTTGCTCTTATTGCTGAACTTTTTTGGATTAAATCCGAAAGACTGAAGGCGCAGTTGGAGAGGAAGGGTCCAGTTTTGCTGTTGTGCGCATTATGGCAAAGCCTTTCGAGGAAACAACAACAACCAGACTTAGCCACAAGTGTCTTATCACTGTCATACAGTTCAAGATGGTGCAGCTATTCGACTATTCATGTTTACAAAAACTTGGTTAGGGTGCTAGACATTTTGTTTAAAAAAAAAATGGATGCAATAAAAAGCAATCGCAGCAGATACTTTATTCATAATACAATGAAAAATGTAAAAAACATCACAATTGAACAGTTATTAAAAAAATTTAGTTATATTTCACAATATCACTGTTTTTACTTTATTTGATCAGTGCTGTCATTGTATACGTAAGACGTAAGACACTTCTTAACCTTTCTTTGTTCAGTTGATTATAAAATAAAATATTTTGAATGATGTGGTCCCCACTGACTTCTATAGTATGGAAAAAATACTATGGAAGTCAATGGTGATCAAAAAAGTGTTTCTGTTATGATTTGGTTTGTTAGCTCTCATCCTCAGCCACTACAGTCACCTCATCACCTCTGGACTGCATTTCCCATCATGCACCACGCACTTCTTACCAGTTTCATTTGCAATCACACACCTGCTCTCAATTAGCCACACCCACACCCTCATTTACCACAGCATTTAAGCCAGACACACCTACATTCATGAAGTTTCATTTCTGAGCATTCCTGTGTTTTGTGTTCTGGTTCTTTGTTCTTGGATTGTTTCCCCATTTGTGATTGTTTGTTGCCTAGCCAGACCATTACCTTGTTAATTGACCACGAATTTGCCTAACTCACATTGTTCCCTTTTGCCTGTGTTTCTGACTCTGCCTGTACAACCTTACTCAAAAATAAAAGCTGCACATGGATCTGCATGTCCCTGTCTCCTATGTTACAGAAAATACAGTTCAGAGGAGACTGTAGTGGCTGAGGATGAGAGCTAACAGAACAAATCACAACACTTTGTTACAGTACCCACATTATCCGTGTTCAGCAGAAGACAGGAACACATACAGGTGAGTAAATCATGACAGAAGTGTCTTTCATGTGTTTACCATCCCTTTAACATTGAAATAAAGCAATACATAAAAAAATAATCTTATTGACCTCAAATGTTTAGTACTTTGTTTTCTTCAGGATTGGAAAAGGGATATAAACAGTCAAACGTTCCAGTGCAGTTACATTACATCAGAACTCTTGGAACCATTCACGTCCAATCAAATCACTGGGCTGAAACTAACCCTTTGCATAAAATCTTAATGACAAACCGTGGTACTAAAAGTTACTGCTATTGAGAACACTATGATTTTATGAACCCCCGAATAACATACTGTTACATGCATGCAATGTTTGGCATTTTTTGCTGTTTAGAGGTTCCCACATTGGTTAAGGCAGCTCTGTGCCTGATCAAAAGCCTGTACTGCATAAAGGCCAGACTAAATTATGCCTGCTCTAACCCACAACAACCCCTAGTAAGTGTCATCGGTTATCATTGCTGTTTAAAGGCTTTATGCATCTGATCAGCATTAAACCGTCTGTGCAAAAACACCAAAAAGCCACTTCACGAGCACTTCTGTAAACGGGTTTACTAAGCACCATTTACTAAGCTAATAAATTACAATTACTACAATTTTGCTGTAAAAGAGCTCATTTTAACACTTGGGTTAGGAGCAACAAAATCGTTTGCAAAATTGTGCTTGTTCAGCTTGTAACATCAGTCATTCCAAAAAAAAAAAAAAAAAAAACCCCAGCACTGTGATTTTATTAGTATGCATCCTGGTATTTTAGCACACATATTTTAATACTAAAGTTAATAAATAAATAAATAAATATATATATATATATATATATATACACAAACAGACTTACATGAACGATTCATTTGAAGTTCCTTGAATATTAGATTTATCAATTAATGGGCTAACTTTGTTGTTTTTTTTAAGTATGACTTTACTGTCATCTATATTTTATTAATAACAACTAACCCTAAGTTAAAAAGACATATTTTTAAGCAAATGTTAGCCATTAGTTTCTGAAAAATGTAAGTCCTGCTATGGAATCGAATGTCTTTTTGTGCAAACACTCACAAACACTAATAAGGCATCTATTTCCAGCTCAATGCAATATTAAAATGACTATCAATAAAGCATTTCATTGTGAATAAATAAATATTCCCGTGCTGCGGTTTAGCAGAACAAATATTATGCAAAATCATCTCACCAATCTGACTCAGTTTATTTGAATTTCTGGCCCTGGAGAGTCTGTTCTCATAACAGTAACGACAACAACCGTGAGCGGTGTGTTGACCCTGTTTTGTAGTTGTTTGAAATTAGATATTATATTTTGTGGTCAGTTTTCTGAGGTCAGCTGAGGAGACTGGCAGCGGCTCTCTGGCAGCAGTGTTGGTAATGTGTAATCCTGCTCTAACAATAGCCTTTAACACACAAGAACAGCACACGTAGCGGTGTGCTCCATGAGCTTCTCCTCTGTCCACTGGCTCAGCCTGTGCTGAGACAAATGGCTTGATTGGCTGGAGGCAGCCGCTGTACTGCCTAAAGCAGTGTGCAGTGTGAGCATAAACCCGAATCCTTCCAGTAAAGACTGCGCGACGGGCTGCTGAGCCACAGGCGCTGGAGATCGCGGGCCAGCAAAGGAAGGATGATCTTGGGATACAAAGGCTAGAAATCCTAGGGATTGATGCCAGCCTGCTGGTTGAAAGCGCAAAGCCAGTGTGATCCCACAGCTCCATCTGACAACTTCAGTCTTTGAGGATTTAAATCGAAGGGCCAGAGGCACTATAAAGTCAGCTTATTAAATGTTCTGTGGGTTAAAAGAACTGCGTGTAACTTATGTCACCGATCACTGATATGCATACTCTTGAGCTTTCAAATCTTTTTTTTTTTTCTCTCTGAAAAGACAATAATTAAGCACTTAGATACATGCTTTATTAGACTGATACGAAACATGGTTATGATCGGTAATACAAACTATTACAAAGACCAAAACTTTAGTGAAAAAATACGGCCAGCAAAAAGTTTGGAAGAATGTAAAACTCAATGAAATGACAGAAAGCTAAGTTTCGCACTTTCAAACAATGTTGAATTATATTCGGTTTTGTGTATGAAAAAGATAACTCTGAAATAATTATATAGCTGATCTTGAAAATGCTGTAAATTTTATGCCATATAATATCATTTATAATTTATTATTATGATTTTTTAAATGAATAAACAAATGAATCAATCAATTAATGAATATGGACAGTATGCACTCAAACACATTTTCCCTCCCATTAAAATAAATACATAATTATCCAAAGATTAAACAATATAAATACTGTATAAAAAAATACTGTCAAAACAACTAAAATACGATTACAGACATCCAGTTATTATTTCCTGGAAAGCTTTCACTTTTTATAATGGTTAAAAGCTACCACAATTATCTACAGTAGTAATATAAACAGATTTGGATATATGTAGCTGATCAGTATTCAGTTTGATACACAAATGTTTTGAAATATTATTGTGTATTGTGTACATGCAGTAACAGACTAAAAGTCAACATTAATTTGTCTCACAGATGAAATTAAGCTTTTTTTTTTCTTACATTTGCCAATAGTAACATTCAACAGAATAAAGTGGGTTTGTGGGGCAATTTAAGCTCATACAGTAGGTGAATTGTGGTCCATTTCTCTAATTCCAATATTTTAATCCAAAGGTTCTGGCTAATGAGGTGTCTGTCAATGCATTGTCTCAATGTGATTTTAGACTTTTACAATCCATCACACTGTCATTCACCTGCTTCTGACTGTCTTAGTGCCAAGCCACAGACAACACCATGACCATATGGCATGGTATGAGATGCCAAAGCAGGAGAAAAAGAACACAAGAAAGTGATTAACAGGACTGGGGTGAAAAAATAAAAATACCGGAATCAAATAATTTTCATGACGTCTGTCCACATTAACAATTTTTAGATGTCTACATAAATTTGCCAATGTAGGTGGAATGCTGCACTAGAATACCAGTGTCTGTCTCAGACAGCAACCCACAGGCTGCCCGCAGTCCATTCAGTGCCATGCATATTACACACAAAACTAGAAAGCACTCTCTCCGTGTGGAAAACTATAACCTGGTTGAACCTGTTCTGTGTACCTCATCACGTTGCGCTGGATTCAATGCGTGTTCAAAGCTTTAGTGCGGTAAAGTGCTCATTGTTCTTCTATTTAGAATTGATTATACTACATAAACACCCTTGGGTCACATCAAGGGTCCACCTCACTTTTAAATTGGCTGCTACACCCCTGTACACGTGCATAAAATATGCAGTTTTATACGGTGGCCGAGAGAGCTCAACGCGCTGCAAACTTTGGAAAAAATTAAAACACATTAAGAAAACATCTTCATCAGTTTGACAACACAGGCGCTGCAAATTCTCGCAATGCAGCCAGACACAGAAATAGCGCAAAACCATAACTGTTTCAGGGGGACCTCAAAAAGTGACGAACCCATCTGACAGTAACGCTAGCTAACATAGCATTAAAATAATGTTTCACAGTTAAGTGTGTAATCGGCAGATTAGTCTAATAATATCCAAAAGACCGTATGATCAGGTTGATAAAATAAACACAAAAAAACTCACCTTTTAGTTCAGCGACAACATCTCTGCTCTGAATACAAGCCAATGAACAAATAATCAGGTCCCAGAGGTCCCCCTGGAACATTTCCGGTGTGGTCTGTGCTGTTTGCAGTGCATTCGTGTGTTTGCAGCGCCTCTCTGTGATTTGTTGCATTGTGTGAAAGTCCATTTTTGCATATCAATAACATGAGTTTTCGTCTTTATTTGGCGCATACTATTTATACACACTTTAATGAGATCAGGGGCCTGTTCCATAAAACAAGTTTACCAAATAAGCCAAGTTGGTAAACTTGTTTCATGGAACAGGCCCCAGGTCATTTTTGAAACAAGTCTCTCATACTTACCAAGGAGGCTTTAATGCATCCTTGCTGAATAAAATTACAATTTCTTTAAAACAAAAAAAAAATCTTTCTTACTCTGTGTAGTGAAAGGGACAGATGTGGTGGATCCAAATGCAAGCTTTTATTATTATCCATGGTAATACAGGCAGAGGTGATCACAACGGCAAACAGGGCAATGGAGAAGAGGCAGAATCAAGGTTGGGATCATAAGCATAGATCGGGGCCGGCAGAAAACAATCAAACAATACAGGGAAACAGTCCAAACACACACAATAAAACCAACATGCTCAGAAATGATAGCAATGCACATCAAGACTTCGCAAACATTCTAAGTGTGACTGCGGTTTAAAAATACTAGTGATAATAAGTGAGCGAGTGGTTGATGAACAGCAGCTTTGACTGTGATTGCAAATAGAAGACAGGTGTGAGTGAGTGGTGTGTTATGGGAGTGCCCTCTAGGGGGCCAACGAGGAACTCCATCCTGACACTCCGAAACTTTCGAACAGTGTACACTGCTACTCCAAATGTGGTCTTTTTCTCACACAAAGCTATCATATGCCAAGAGAAGACTTGGAAAATAACTCGCATGTCATTTTCATGACACTCATATGGTGCATTTGTGTCATTTTGGAGCTTGGCATGAGAACAAATTGAGTATAAACACCTCTCAGCGCAGGTGTGCTTGTTTCTGTGGTGAATCACAAAGCGATCTGCCAGAGCGCATGAGTCAAACAAGGCTTAACTCACGCACAATGATAAGACAGCATCCCTACCAACTGCTGATTTCATTTTTGGAATTTTTAAAATCATTAATTCCAAGAAACAACACTATATTAAGTTCAATCAAAACTCAATCGAAATACTGGTATAATCACTGGTATAAGTCTCAGCCTCAGACGTCACACCCACAGAACGTTGGTTACACGGGTGATGCATATGGTACACTTAACTGGAAACACTTCAGGAATGTCGAAGTTGTCATGTGATTGGTTGAATTTTATCGGATTTCCGGGGGAAGCAAGTGTCGCATTTATTTCAGTCCGCCAGGAAACAAAGCATGTGATTGCTGAAGGAAAAATGTTGTGTGAACATAAGCATTTATTAAGATCAGTTAAACATTGGATTCACAAAAGTATGCGAGGTTCACTGCATAGACTCTTTAACAGATGTCCAGGAGTTTTGTTTGGGGCACTTAGTGGAGACAAAAAGATATTTTAGCCTGTTTGTCCACGGGATTTGGGAGGAGTATTATTTTCCAAGCCTGGCCGACCCTTTGTCAGCATTTAGAAGGATTACCAGCAGATCCATTTTTACTAGTTGTGTGTCCCCTCCTATGAAAGATCAAGTGAAGTACCTAACTGAGAAGGGGATATCAGCCGAGTTTGCGGGCAAACATGAAATAACAGATGCTGCCATCGTAGCTGGCCAATTCAGTATTGTGTTCGGTTCTCCAGAATTGCTTGTGGGTGTTAAAAATCGGAGAGATATGCTTCAAACAGATGTTTACCGCGAGCGTCTCATCGGGATTTTCTATGCTGACTGACTTGTTGCACGCC
>JAUMHR010000045.1:13986164-14015580 GCA_032361145.1 Enteromius fasciolatus
ACTGTGATTGGTTTTTTGACATGTCGGTCAAACGGCCTTATGGGTGGGCCTTGGCCAAAGAAAGCTGCTATGAATTCCAGACCTTCATCCGAAAGTCTGAAGTCTACAAGACATTTTCTCACCATCCTTACTTGATATTAAGCTCATTATTCACTACCCCTAGACATAAAGAGACAAAAGCATTCACACTGAAGGGCTTGGAGGCAGATGGACACATTCCTTATTAGAGCAATTCCTAGCAAAAGTGAACACAGAGTGACTGTTCCTCGCAGCTATATGAGCTTCAACGCTTTTCCTCATGAGGATGCCCTGGTTTGATATCTTGCTCGCAACTTAACATCAACATCGCTAGTTAACAAAATGCGTCATCACTACTTAGAGACATGCAATCCCCTACACTTAAAAAAAAGCTCAGCCCATACTTTCTGTCTACTGTTCTGAAACCAGTGAGTGACTCATGGGTGCTAATTTGGAAAGGGTGCAAGAAAACAACTCTCCCCATCTATCTTGGGCTGGCTTAAATGGCCAGGAAGATGGACGGGGGTGGGTGCCACTTTTTTTTCGCACAGTGATGATGATGCATCTTCATCTGCCCACAGAAAGCACGCTCCTGTCTCTTCATCTGCTTTAATGACTGGTCTGGTTGGCGAGGATGGCTCATATGCACATGCTGGCTCTAATGCTGTATGTGTGTGATTATGCGTTTGATTAGCTGCGCATAATTAGCATGCAGAAGCTTTGTCGTGGGCGACAATAAACAGTGCATGTGTGTGAGCATGCAATTTGGTTTTTAACCTCTGCCGCGTGTCGATTGATTGGCTGCCTGATTGAAAGCCTCCAGCGCTGCATTCCTCTGCGACGTGATTGGTGGAGGAAGAAAGTGTAGCTCAGTTTAATTAAATTGACATTAATTAATGGGCTCTGCGACTCAAAACCATGAAGATCGTAAATTACTTGCAAGTCAAAAATAATCACCATGACGATGACCTCGTATTTTTTTTTGGTGCTTTTAAGTCTGTCATTGCCAATAATCATTAGTGTTTTGGGATTGCTTTATTTAAATGTACTGTTTGAAACACTAAAGAGCCTTAAACTCTTTAGTCGGCGCCCTGTGTCTTGTGTTCTTCTGGTGGTTTTTAAGTGCTAATAGACATACAAAGGTTAGAAAAAAGAACATGAACAGCTGGAAAATATGCAGTATATATTTTTTTTCATTATCATTTGCATTGCATGCTCTATGAATTTCTTTTTTTCTGCCGAACAAAGCTATTGACTTCAATAGTATTGAAAAAAATTGTATAGAAGTGTAAGTTCCGGTGAAAAGCGACAGATGCGTAGCGGTGAGAACAAAGCATAACACTGGTGACAAATTAGGAGTACAAAAAGAGGTTTTGTAAAGAAAAATGTTGGAAGATTTCGACATAAACCAAGAGGAGACTGGTTTTCCTTTGCTGCAAACAAAACCAGGTTTTCACAAAACTAGCATATTCTCACGAGAGCTTATGCTACACCTACGTTATCCGAATGAACACAATTTTTTTATTTCCACTGTTTACTCCACAAATTATATTAACCCCTATTATAATGGTATCCACATTATTTTGCTTATTGTTTTTCACATACATGTATCTATGAAACCCTCAGGTGCTGTTTAATACATTCTCATGTTGCTTGAGCACAAGCAGTAAGCAAAACTTTGAATTATGCTCTTCTGGCAGCTAATAATCTGTTCAGGTTTCAGGAACAATAACTCCCACTAACACTATGAACAAATCACTGAAGCTGTTTATAAAATAAAAAGAGAAGGTGATAATTGGCCCTGATGAGATGAAGTATTAATCATCTAGCACTACATAAAAGAGTCATTTTGATTCTGTGAGTGAGTGCTTGAAGCACAGCTTGTCAGGTGGATTCCCGACTAATTCATGCCTGGCTGGTAATGGATATAGCAAATTAGGAATCTAGCATCAAGCCCCATCATCATGGGACCAGACTGATGGCAGATGAAAGAGAACTTCATTAGACCTGACTAACACCACAGGAACTCTGCTGGTGTTCATATAGGAAACTATTCATGGAATAGCATGGCAGTGATCAATGTTTCCTACAGGATTTAGTCTTGGCATTTGTATTTGGGAGGGGTGGTATCTGTGCCCTCCCCGTTCCCACAAACCAACTGAGCCTAACAGCAAACTAAAAGAGAAGCAAGGCTATTTTATCAACAGTGTTTTTGTTAACACTTTATTTTATTGTTACACCTGTTTGTTTCGTATTAACATGTGACATTCTCCCCCATTTTTTACAGACAAGGCTTAAGACAGTCCAAGACTAAATTGCATGATGAAAATATCTTGCTCTGACATATCTTAAAACATGTAAGTGTCATTGTTTGGTGTTAAGATGCAGACCTGTAATATTGTCTTATAAGTCATTTTTGTAAAAGTTGCTTAAATATCTTAATTTAACTAATGCCTAGTCCTGGTTTAAGATAAGCCCCGTTTGTGAAACCTGGCCTCTATGTTTTACAATTATTTTAAATTGCATTTTTATGACAGGATTCTGCAAGTATGTTTTCCTCATTATGAAAATCATAGGTAATAATAATAGGGAATTTTCAGCATTTTACATCAATACACCAGTAGATAGCATCAAAAAGTTTCAAAAACACTGATTCGTTTAGGAATTAAACAAAAAAGTTAAAATGATTACATATTATTGTTAATTAAATAATAAGCACAAAAAACAGTATGTGAAAGAGTACCATACAATACAGCCATACTGTTGCCTTTACGAATGAATCATTGAATCCTTTAGTCATCAGATTCATTCAAAACACTGGTTCATTCATGAAAGAATTAAGTGTTTGTATTTATACATGACTTACTGATTCGTTCATCCAAATCATTTGGTAAGACTACACAGTGTCACATAAACAGTCAAGAAAATAAGCATTTTTTTAATGTTTGATGTCAATATGTTTGTCATTTTACAGCACTCAGTCTTTCTGTTTATCACTTGTGTACAATTCATAAGCTCGTGATTTTGTTGTGGTCCGGGAGATAGCAGCACAGGACGCAGTAAACTGATTTGCATGGCAGAATACTTTTGGGCTATATTTGGACAGCTAATGTCTGTGTACGATTTCTCAACTCTGCTCACATGAGGTCTAAATGATGGTGAGCTTGATTTGAGTCATCATGTGCTGTGGCATATTCCCCACAACATCGCATCCAAACTCATCCAGCTTAATGAACGATCACTGAATGATAAGAAATTAAGCAGCTGGAACATTAAGCAGATTAACAGATCAAAGATATTGCGTTCTAGAAACATGACTGGCTTCAACATAGACACCAGTGCATGTTGGGAATACACACATACAAAGCATAATTGTGACCACAGACTTTATCAGACTATCAGATCAAAACAAAAAGGTCAAAAGAGGCTAGAAGTACCAGCTTCAAATCCAAATGTGTTTTGTGTCAGTCTCAGCGCAGAAATAGCTAAGATTTTCTACTTTCAGACTTTAGACTGGTCTATCAAGAACAGAATGAGAATATATTGATGCTTATGAAAGATAGACAAAAATAGCTTTTCTTCCCCAGTGTGTCTGGGTTTGTACTCTCTGGCATCAATATTGCATTGGGGCAGCTGAGCTTGGGGCAGCAAGGGTAAGTTTATGTGTGCACATGTGTTTGTGTGGACTAGTGCACATGCATGCAAGCACGCACTGTACACTACTGTCCAAATATGTGTATATTTAAATATAACTGAAAATTTTGAGGTAAAACTGCATACTTTAAACAAAATGTCTGTCTCTCAGCATTTCCTATGACCTCACAGATGTGTATTATACCATAGTATCATGTCTGGTTTAATAGACACATTTTTTCCTAATCTGGACAAGTGCATTTATAGCACCACTGGAGAGACATTTCTGTAAAGTGTATAAATCATTTAACCTTTAATAGAAAAAAAATAAGGCACTGAAAGATTGCACTCTCCTGGCTGCGACTGTAAATTGGTTAACCGTGAACAAAGCAGAAACCTCAGTCATAAGTCCGTCTAGCAGACGCAGGAGGGCCAATTTCCTCTTCATCTGCTTCTTGTCTACAGATGAGGTCCTCTACACCTGAAAGCTAAAATTGCCAAAAATTTCCTCTATTCCAAATTAGGACAACTTGAAGGTAAGATCTGCAATCTGGAACCGATCTGCTGGTTCCTGAGGTAGTTTGGCATTATGTTTAAACATGTTGCTCAAGCTGTCGCTGAATATAGACACATAACATAATTAAATGTGCTCTCAGACATCACACGTGTCTGCGACACCCTTAGGCTCTGTAAACACCCAAAAAACGGGCAAGATGAATGCCCCGCATGGTTTTAGCCAATCGGATAAACAACCAATCAGAAAAGATCTCTGAAAGTTAATTATTTCACCTTGTTTCAAGGTGACTTCAGACTGGCTAGCAAGTCTTTAGAGAAAGATTGTGATGTTGAAGTTAAAAAAATCACTTACAGAACCTTAAATACCGTAATACTTCACCTAAAAAGAAAGATCTTCCTCATTTGTCACTGTTAGTCTGTGTCATTTTCTTCCTTTCTAAATAGTGAAACTTCAAAAAAGACAAATGCAGCATCGTAAAAGTAGTCTTTATGACTCATGCTTTATATTCAGGTCTTCTTCTAATCCATCTGATAGCTTTATGTGAGTGGCACGACAGGTTTGACATCAATGATGCAAACATCTGCTTCTTGTGTCTCCCAATTAATCATGCCACAACAAAGTTAAATATGTGCATATTCAAATCATCAGCTACAGCAGAGAAAACATTGAATAATGACTGTAGAGCTTTCTCCAGTTTCTTAGAGTACTTTTTAAACATTTTTACTCTAATGCTTCTTTTGATAGCACATGGTTTGCCGTTCATTATTAATCTCACCTACTATTTTCTTTGGCGGCTGAAATGAATAAAGCACTGGTTCAGTGTAGAGCAGCATGAAAGTGAGCAAATGGTGACAATTTGTCATTTTGGGGTGAATGGACCCTTAATATAAGAATTATATTATTGCTCCACTAGAAGCCTCAGAGAAGCAATAATTTCAGGATGAGTGCTTTCTGTGCCTTCTCAGGCACACAATTTCTCTTTTCTCTGTGTGTTATGTTGGTCCATTTACAGTGAGAATCTGGGAACAACAAGAGAATGCTTTCAATTGTCACATGTCTTTCTGGCAGCGGTAGACAGCTTCAGGCAGAGTCTCTATGGGCTATTTATCTGTGAATGCAGGAGGACAACTGAAGGATGCTTAGAGACTAGGAGACACTAACCTCTCCTAAAATCAGTTCAGTAAGGTCCCACAGCGTTCTTGCCTGGATTCAGGTGGTTTGTCTCATATAATTCTGCTTGTGTATAATTTATGGCTTTGCACAATGACGATAAATAAGACATTTGAACACAAGGTTTTCATTATTTACTTATGCAGTGTTTTAATAAATTATCATCCCTGCTGTCTAGACTGTCTTATTCACTTTTTTTTCATTCAGAAAACAGGTTTTTGTAGTAAAATCACTAGTACTGGTAAAAGTACTGGTTTAGTGAAATAAATGAATATATAAAATAAAATTAGGTCCTTTTGTAGTATCTGTACTGTATCTGTATTTGTAGTGCTATCTAATGTAAACATGGTGAAGAACAAATATCAAATTTAACACATAAGATACTCAATTAATTGCAATAAGTTCACACTTGCATTTATGCTTATATTCAGAACAACAATAATAAAGATTGTGCTGTTTGACTTATTTTTACTTGCAATAGCATTCATAAGCTTAGGGGTCAGTAATTTATTTTTATTTATTTATTTTGTTGTTTTTGTGAACAATGTGACTTTTAAGCCCTTTCACACCAAGAATAAAAACTATAAAGACAATAATATTATCATCATCTCACCAGCGGATGATATAATCTGTTACTCTACACTTTACTTTCCACACAAAGACCAAAATTTTTGCATGCAGTTTTTTTGTTGTAGTTTTTTTTTTTCATATTTGTCATCCTTTACTATCAAAATGCATGCTACGAACCAAATCTTCTGATAAAGTGTGTAAACATGATTGATACAACATGAGGTCGTATTTACTTTCGACTCAGAATGCAATAACCTTAAGAGCATGCTCGTCTGTTACTTTAAATTATCAAGCTTGTTACAGCATGGTTGATTATGACTGACTGTCAAAATGTAATCGTTCATCAGCTGGAAAAAAATCGTCCTGCAAGTGATTTTGTTTTCTGTGCCTTTATCGTTATAGCTGTGGACTCTGATATCCTTTTTAACACTATATCTTTATAGTTATTGTTTTTGGTGTGAATGGGGCTTTATGCTCAGCAAGGCTGCATTTATTTATTCATAATGCAGTAAAAATGTAAAATATTATTAGAAAGAAATATATATAATATTATAACATATATTTAATAAATTTTAAAATGCCATTTATTTCTGTGATATAAAGCAGAATCTTCAGCATCATTAGTCCAGTCTTCATTGTCACATGATCCTCCAGAAATCATTCTAATATGCTGATTTGCTGCTCAAGAAATATATGTTTTGAAAAACATTTATTACTGTAAATCCAAGAGCTGTTTTTTATCATCACTGTGGGAAAAATAAAGCCAAATATGGGGAAAACTATACTTCACAGCCAGCGGTGTAAACAGTTTTGAGCATTCCGAACTTCAGCAGAAGCATTTTAATTGCCCAAAAGAGGTGACTAGCAAACAAGGAGTTAGCTATTAAAATTTACAGCTTATTGCTGTCTTGAGTTACAAGGCCAACAACAAGACAAAATTATAACTGCCATTAAATTGTCACAGTGGAGGTAAAAGAGAGTGTTGAAAGTGTTAAACACATCTGCGGTTGAAGTACCAGTCTAAAACCAAATTACTAACCTCAGGGGTTTAAACACGTGAGACTCTGACAGAGAGCAACTTCATGCTTGCAAACCACAAGACGTTTAGAAATCTGACATTTTTTGAGAGTTTCTGTCGTGAAAGACATTTCGTTTCTTCATTAAGTTAAGAACTGAAATGATGAGGATACCTCCGAAAGCTCAGTAATCTTTGCTTAAAATGGACTCCGAACAGCCAAGGTCTGTGGAGTGAGGGATGAGATTCTATATTCGTTTTGCCTTTTCTTCTCTCTGCATGACACAAACAATATATTAAGGGCTGAAGCAAAAGAGCAAAACTAGTCTAGCCGAGTAAAAACAGAAATGCACATGTATAGCTATTTGTGATGACACTGATGAATGGCTCAGGTATCTTCGAAACAACACACAACTTCTAGGGCCACACTTCAAACACCTGCACCCTCCCAAACGCTGAAACGTGCAGGGAAGAGAATTGCAAAATACAGAGAGCGACTCCGAAAGGATGGGAGAGCGTGCTGTGAATCCATCTGGTTCGTGTGAGCACGCCTGCTGATTGCTTTTGCAGGCGGACTGCAATAGGAACCCAATCTTCTAATATGTAGGTCAGCTTGTTGCAAAGTCCTCAAACTGATCCGTGGAATCACCGCCGCTTCTTAGTAGTGGGAGAACCTGATAGCAAGCCCTGAAAATTGAATCCTACCCCTTTCTGCACTCAAACATTCTCCCCGGCTCAACGCAGGCCTGTAGGGTTGGGCAGAGAGGAGGAAGCGATCCTCACAGGTGGTCAGGGTTAGATTAGCTCCTCTGCGATCATACGGCTCAGTCGCTCTGTGAGAAAATGATCCTCCCCCTCAAATCCATAGTTAAGACACACTCCACCCGTGATGCTGTTGAACGGTCGCCCAGTCGCTACGCATCATGGATGCCATGGAAACTGAGATGACAGGGGGAGGGGTTTGGCACTGCAGGCTGCGGGAAGACGTACTTTCACTTTCACAACTAAAACCTGAAACCTTTTCACCTTTTCAACAAATGCTTGACTTATTAAATGTTAAATGACAAATTCAAAGATCAAATTAAATGCTGCATGAACTGTTTTAGCTTCTATTAATTTTATATGAGGCTTTTTTTTTTGCAACACTGTTTACAAAATGTGTGACATGTACTGAGTTTTAAATAAGCTTGAATAAATAAATAAAAAATAAATAAATACAAATAATCAAATACAATAACGCAATTAAATATGAACAAATAATAAACTAAAAATAAAATCCTACTTATAAAATCCAAATATAATCCTAATAAGCAAATTTGTCCAATTTATTAAAAAACAAAAATCAATTAATGATTCTCTGCACACCTGACAGCAATAGATAGGTGCGTAGGAAACCCACCTTAAATCAAAAACACGGAGAACTCCAACCTAACATCCACAATGACTGACAAACTCAAACTAAAAGGACAGGGTTTTTAAACACTGAACACTAATCACAAGACACGACACAGCTGGGTAAACACAGGTGGAAGGAAATTAACTCATAATCACAAATGACACAGGAAGGACCAAATAAGGGCAGACAGGAAGACATGAACTGAAACTAAACCAAGACAGCAAAAAAACAGACTAAACGCAGAACTAAACAGAATAAAACGTGACAATATCAACTTATTAACTTAAGCAAAGAATTAGTGAACATAAGAGCTCTATAAGAAGAAAATAAATGAACTATCCAGTGGCAGCCCACTTTCCTGCTTGTAATCATGATGCCTTTTCTTATGTTTTTGTGGTATTGAAAGGGTTAATATACCACCTAGATGTGGTAATATCGAACTCCATTTACAACAAGGGGAGCTATTTTAGATTTTTACTCTCAATACATTATCACTTAATGGTATGAATGACGAAGCTCCATTTAATGTGATGTTATAATGTGATGTTGTAATCTTGAATACCTTGTATGCTGTAGGATGTGTATGTATACTTAAATTTGATACATTTTAATTTATTAAAATTTTAATAACTGAAAATAAATGAATGAGTTTGACAATTATAGTCAATGACAGTCAATAGTTCAGAATAGGGAACACTTAATCACTATTAACTATGACTTTTTCCACCAATAAATTCCTAATTTGCTGTTTCTTAATATTAAGGTAGTTGTTAAGTTTAGGTATTGGGTTGGATGATGAATGTTCAGTAGAATAATGTCATGTAGAATAAGGCTTTACTATGTGCTTAATTAATACCAATAAATGGCTAATATTCAAGTAATATGCATGCAGCTAGTTAAGATACGCTAAAATAGAGTGTTACCATAAATGAATAAGGCAACCCAAGTGTATTTCATCTGTGCAAAGTGTCTTCTGTTTGTCCACTCTGTTTGTTTAAGATGTGTCTGCTGTTCTTCATCTGTATGAAGGAGCCTGTTTATGGCAATAATAGTATTTACACAAACTGCCCTCTATTACCCTATTGTTTATTTACCCCATAATAATCTCTCTGTGTGTGTGTGTGCATGTTTACTCAGGAGGCAGTACTTTCAAAGGACATGGGTGTTATGCAAGTTCATGTGTGTGCGTGTGTGTGTGTGCATACTGTGAATCTATGCTAGAGTGCACGGACACATACGTAACATAACTTTCTGTGTGTGCTTCCAGACTTGGGGTGCTTCACGCTCATGTGGGATGCAGATGAATGAGTAACCATGTGTGGCATTTGGACAGAGTGTACGGAGTGTGTTATAGTTCATATTTGTGTATGAGTGCATGGATGTCTACAGATTGGAGACTAATCGTGACAGTAGCGTAAAATCACTTCAGTCAGTGTGTGAACTGCTCTAACATGACAGCTGGTCTGAGCATGACAGGCAGAAATGCTTTTCATCACATTGTGCTTGATTTTTCTAAAACTAGTCTCAGATCAGAGACTTCCAACTTCAGCACAATTACATTTTATGAAAACACACAGTATACATTAAATATTTCTTCTCCTCTATATTTAGAAAGACTAGAGCAAGGGAATTTTTTGGCTGACATGTGCCTAATCTAGATTCTCACCTCAACCTAACCTGACCTCAACCTTGTTTCAAAAATAAACCCAACCAAATTCTCAAATTAACCCCAGTCTAACCCCAGTCAATGCCTCAAAATTAAACTGAGTTAGCAAAGTCATGTGTAAGGCTTCAGAAGAAGCTCAGCAGAAGTTTTTATTCTTGCAAACAGATTCATTTTTAAATACTTTGTATGGCCTTTTATGCCTTTTATAAGGATAGGACAGTACAGAGATGACAGGAAAGCATTGGACGAAGAGATATTGACTAATTGACCGATGCTGTCAGCATCGAGAGCTGTTTTTTTCTTAAGCACTCAGAAAAGCAAAATAAAACTCTGAAATGTGTCACGAAATTAGGGCCGAAATTATTAGTCAATGTAATTAGTCAATAAAAGTAGTTAAATAACTTTATACTTTATAAAATAATGGGCAAAATAAAACGTGATAAAATTAAATCAAAACAAACTTTAAAAAATCAATTATACTGATTAAATCAAATACAGTAACAGAATAAAATAAAACTAATAAAAAACTAAAATCCCTCTACTAATAAAACCCTAATAAAAATCAGCTAGTATTTCATTTTCAAAAAAATATATTTTTTATAAAGCTAAATAAATAAATAAATGTTTTTAAAAAATATAATTTAGAGCTTGTTTGCATGCTTCTACTCAGATTTAACATTGTGTACTGTACCCCTGACCTTGAGGCTCCACTGCTTGGCTCTACTCGCTGTGGGGCTGTTAATTGTGATAAATGGAGATGACACAGGCTGCAGTGTTAGCGCAAGGAGTCAATATCTTTTATGCTAGCGTTCCACACAAGCATAGCTGGGTAATTAATGAAAGATGCTTGGATGCAGTGCCTCTCCACCGGCATCCACACTTTATTCAGTAACCCTACAAAAGTGAGAGTGAGACAGTATACAGTTAATGAGTAACATTTATCAGTTTGCGCTGGCATAGATATGGGTGTTTTCTATTGCCCCAGCATAATGTGCATATGGGTGAATGTCTGTGTGAATGCATGTGAATATGACCGTAACTAACACATAAGAGCTTTTAAACACAGGAAACATGCTCACACAAATAAACACACTGCTCAAGTATGCTTGGAAGAGAGGATGTTGCCATGGAATATATTCCATTGGGACATAAAATATGAAAATAGGACCACACTGAAAATCTGGGATTCAAAATCCAATTTAAACCCACAAATAAACAAGGTTTAAGGATTCTGAAATATTTTAAACAAAGAAAGGTTAAGGTGTAAACCGAAAAGAGAACGTCCTTGAAATTGTACTCCAAATTTGCTCTTATGATTTTGAAGGTCATCTGTCCTTTTGAAGTTACTAGCAATTTTGAATTATAAACACTGGTCCATATTTGTAGAGTAAAGTACATTTGAAGTTGTGTCAGTGTCAACCATGCATAGGGGATGTGGTGCACCGTCAGCATAATACCTATTTTATAAAGCAAAAGAAAATGTGCTACCTTGCTCGTTCAAAATGCGCAGACATTAGGGAAAGAAATGCCTTAAATAGATAGTCAGTTTAGACTTAGCCTTAACTTCCTGTAACGCATCTCAGGGACAAAGTGTATCGTAATAATTATCTTATTAATATCTGATCTTCTCGCTTTCTGCTGTAATGATTATTTACTAGTGTGATGAATTAATGCTTACTTTTCTTTTAATTAATGTTGTCAATTTAACATGCTACTTTAGTGATAACAGTGGTAATAGTGATTATAGAACAAACACGGCATGCAACAATGGCCTAATTAATTATCAGGGGAAAAAAATAACAAAGGACAGAAATCAAAATGCAAGTAAAGAGATGATTAAAAAAAGCATGACAGGTTAACAATATACTATAACTATAAAAATAATAACATAATAAACTTTATTTATATTGCGCCTTTTAATTAAGTTCAAAGCTATGCTTTACATAAAAGAATTAATATCAGTACTTCACACTTGAATACAAAAATAAAAATATGATAATATTTGAGAAACAATAAACAAAACACATACAGCAGGAATTAAAATAAATGCTACAGGGTAAAATTATACATTTTTAACTTCCTTTACTATCTAATTTTACTTGTATATTAATTTACTATAAGTTGTAATGACTTTATAAAACCGCTTTTTGTAAGATCTATTCAGTGCCCATCATGCCATAAAGTTAATTAACTATTTGAAATTATTTTATAATTGATGTATTATTTAATTTAATCACTGATGAGTAACTAATATAATATTAATAATTATTATTTAAAACCGCCTGACAGCATGTCTGTTAATCATTCTCACTTATTTTGCATTGTTCTTTGTTGCCCATGTGTTACGTGCCGTTAGCTTTCTTCTTGCCAATAAAACTGAAAACTGAAATTGAAAACTAAACAAGAAGGAATAGATGCAGCGATAAACACAAAGGAGATTTGATGAAAGGCTTTGCTAATATTGTACTTTTTCATGATGAAATCTTGGATTTGACACAGTTAAACAGATATTATATTATCATATTTATATCTCTTCAAACAGAAGTTATATTCACAGAATAGAAAGAACAAAAGAATGCAAAAGCCAAATATGCTTTCAACAGAGATCTAATTTAGTCTTCTCAAAACAAACAGCTCTCGCTAATTTGCATGTCTAATCTGCTGTGAGAATACATTTCCCACCAAAAAAGCAAAAAATAGAAGCAAACAAGAACATCAGTCCCTCAACATTGCGATGAACCAATACAAAGGAAGAAATGCCTTGTGGGAAGCCACTGCAAACCCCTCTGATGGAAATGTGTTCCGTTTTAAGTAAGACTAAGGTTGTGTAAAATGCCGGATGGAAAGGGAAAATTGATTGGAAAGGGATGAATGAGGTTTTGTCTTTTTTATGCAACAGCTGCCAGGTACCAGCTGCTTGTAAAGAGCCACTGACAGGCTAATTGAGTTAATTCACTCATTTCATTTAGGAAAGGATGAGGATCTGGGACAAAGTAGGCATAGTGATCACTGACTCAGCGAACAGAATATCTTTCTTACTCATGTTAAACCGTGGCAAGCTGCGAGAGAATCCCACCATTCTCTGGATCACAAAACAACATGTGTTGCATGACCACACAAAACGTCATGCCCAAAATGAAGAGGCAAATAAATGTGGCAGAAAACACCCATTCACATTTAAATATGTCAATGAAACTTGTAAGAGTGGGGGTTGCCAAGTCACAGTGAAAACACATGGGAGGTTCAGATGCAATGTTGAATGTGATGCAGAAAATAATCTGAATTCATATTATACACGGTCAGTTTCCACTTGTATAATGCCTATGTGACTTTTTCTACTTTTGTAACTTAGACTACACTTAATGAAGTATTTCATAATTACTAATGGGAAATCAAGGACGGAACGATATGCTCAAATTATGAAATACCTTGGACCTTATTGTATTTCTAAACTAAACTATCATCAGCTAATATTAAATTTTCAACATGTCCAACGATTCTCTTAAATCTGTCTGCAATCCAAGCTTTGGACTTGAAAATTAATTATCCAGATTTTGGAATTGTTCACATGTTCTAATAGATCGTAATGACACATTGCTACAGATATTCTGTAGTAAAACTAGCAAAGGTATATAGATATAGAATCTATCAATGACAAAGCAAATGACAGGTTTTGAACATCTTTGCAAATTTATATTTATATATAGTGCCTTGTGATAGAGCAATGACAAAACTGAGACAGTTCTCTTTTTTGACCAATCTAATAAAAAAAATAAAATAAAATAAAAAAACACTTCTTCTTCTGAAAATCCCATTGTGATTTTGACCCTTTGTACAGTATTTGACTTTAGGAAAGAATGCTATATTTAGGGTACTTGAGATCTGATGTATTTCCGTAGGTTCCTGGTCCATTGTTCTTGAGCACTCCCAGGTTACCAGCTCCACCTCAGGTTCATCTATACTCCTCATTTGCTTTAAACGCATGCATTTTAAATGACTCATCCAAAATCTATACTGCAAACTCAGCTCCTACAGAGTACTTGCCATTCAGCCTTTAACAAAAGTGCACTTCCTGTTCCTTTATCAAAAGCCCATCTCTGAAATCATGCAACGACCCCTCCATCAGAATATGTTCACTATCCTGTAACACAGCTTTTGTGCAAGCCTTGGCATTCTTTACACACACTTCCCTTCGCACTTTTTCCATTGCCAGCTATCTCCACTTCAGGCAGCCCGGCTGTGCTCCATGCCTAGACTAATTAAGAGTTTAAAGAACAAACGCATTTGGTGCAAGCCATCCAACTTTTAAAATGTCCAAAAGCTTCCAATGATTCCCTAATTACCATATTAGGCAAAGCTCAATATTAATTTAAGTGATTTATGATAACCCTCAATATGCTTTTAAAATGAACTGCGACAGTCTGGGGGTGATAAAACCAAGTCCTTAAGTGAGTTTAATATGCCAGCACTCAACGTTTAAATCTGCTGAGAAAGAATTAAGCTACTATGAAGCCATTCTTATCCTTATGTTAAACTATTAAAACCAGTATTTCCCAACCTAAGGGAAAATTTGACTCATTTCAATTAACCAGTTAATTTAAACAATTTGTTCAGCTATTTTTTTCTCTCGCAATTTTGTGTGTCCCTCTATTAGTTAACTGCAGTCATGATTCAGCTACAACTAAATATAAAACCCTTTACTAAATTCCACTTTTCTGTATTTCTTTTATCAATTTAATATCAGCAGAATTAAAATGTTTCCAAGGACCCTCTGGAACCCTTTGGACATGGTTGGGAATTATTGATTTAAACTGTGGAGGCCACAGGCGTCTGGTAATGAGAAAATGACAAAATGCCATTAAAGCAGTTTACCTTAATAAAAGCTATGTGAACAATTGCTTCTAATCACTGTTTTTATAACTAATTTCATACTCGCCCCAAATCTCTCCCACGACACCCAGAGCGGAGAACCAAGAAATATTTACACAACCAATTCAAGACCAATTTGATCTGAAGCTATTCAATTCTGAGTGACACAGGAACATATAAAGTCGCATAGAAAAATCATCACTAAATAGCAAGGAGCTGGAAGACTGGCGATCCTGCAATTCTCAGCTGCAAGCTCATTTTCAGAGTATGAGAATTTCAGAAAGGGATTTGAAAGGATACATTCAGAAAAGGAACTCCCAAATGGCTTAACGTCATTATTATTACGAGCTACATTTCCAGGAGATGCGGCAGAGGAGCAATCACTAAAAGAGCACTGAGACCCAGCGCTGACACAAATTACCTAGCAGGGCTTTAGCACTAAATAAGCCACCATTTACACTGCGATATATATACAAAAAAAAACAATAATCAGCTTGACTGGTTATAAGAAAGTGAGCCTGTCTTCAAAAAGATGCAAATGCAAAGTCCATTTCTGATTACTTAAGCGGTAGTTCGCTCAGGGAATCCTCATCTGTGTTTACACTCAGTACATGTTCGATTAGTCATGCAAAGACACTGCGATGCATGAACCATGCTAAATCTTATACACAATATTGACCACTGGGATATTAAAACTACAAAAATAATGGGCTGTACCTGCCGTAGCTAAGACACACTGAGTGCTGAATGCATTTGGAAGTGCCTGAAACCCCTAAACCTCAACAGTACCCTCAAAAGGGTTGTTCCAGCTCTACAGATTCAATGCAAGCATGGCTTCATAAACAAGACTATGTTCAAAACAGAACATAACGAGACACGTACAGCACTCAATACACTACACTGTTGTGACAGAAGCCAAACAGCCACAACCACAGCAAATTTATAAGCAAACCAGACTGTGACAAATATACACAATAAACACAAAATAGACTGTGGCTCCTCTGACATTTAAATTGTGTCATCTTGAGGAGAAACTGATAAGCCCACCGCATGCATCTGAAATGTTGTTTGTCTTCAGCTTCAACTTCAGCTCGATGCGGTTGAGCATGTGGAGAGCGAGAAGCCTTTCCGCTCCTTACATCTCTGTGATGAGTTAATTAGACCTGTGTGCTTATTGAACTGCACTGGGTCGACTGTAATTTGACAAAAGCTTCCGGCGCTTAACCAGGTCGAAGGAGTTGTGTGTACAGGTGAAATTATTCTTCCTGTGGGGTGCTATGAACAAACACACAAACAAACACATGTCCTGTGGGGCGAATGAAGACTCGAAGAATCGAAGATACTCGTTTTCTGCAGGACTGGTAGTAAAGGATCCCTTCCGAGCTCCCGTCAGGTGTGCCAAGGTGTAAATGAAGGGCACAATTGACTTGTAAACAACTGGCGGCATCATGATGGAAATATGCTATCAAAAGAGCTAGAGGGAGGAGAGCGAAATGATAACGATGTCATTCACGGCTAAAGAGGGCAAGATTACACATTCATAAGCCTTTCTTCCTCGCAGATGGCTGTTTTCTTCTGGCCTCAATTTTATCGCAATCATCAGCACAACAGTCAATCATCTCAGATCTGACCTTTTGACCTCTGTAGCTGCTGGGGGGAAAAAAAGTTAGTCAGCCTCCGAATGCCATGGAATGTAATGTGCGTATCGCATTCTTGGAATACAGAATTTCCTCTGAGATCACAGCAACCGCGCTGATGTGCTGAGGCAACGAAAAAAGAAAATATAAGTCAATTAGCAGTAGTATGGAATCCTAATTGCCTCTTTGCACTCCTGCCAGCCACATGGGACATTTCATAACCCTGGCAAAAGCTGCAAAGCCAAAATCAGAGGACTGTGTCTTCACTCACTAAGTATTTCAAAACTCAAGTTACGATCAGTCGTCACTCAAATCACTTTTCTTGGAAAAATACTATCCACAGTGCTTGAAGTGATAAAACACTTATTAATGGTAGCTGAAGGCTTGTATGTTTTGACTGTCAGAGTTTCAGCACATTACTTCGTAATGGTGCCAAACTGGGCCACGGTCCAGAGCGGAGACTAATAAACTTGCTGCATCCTTTATAAGGCTAAAAATAAAGGCTTTTTTTCTTCTTTACCTTTCAGTTATGTCATTTTATATTATTAATATGCTTGTGATGCATTGCAAAGCTTCTATAATAAGCTAGAATTGACATTCTTTTAAAATATCTTGCGGCTCAGCTGAGGACTGGCAGGGGATTGTGTCCTGTCCCTGCTTGTATTTACTGTCTACAGAATTCAATAGCACACCCACACACTGCTGACTCACATTGGCAATGATCTCCCCCGTCGAAGGATAGTCATTAATTACCTCCACTGTCTCCCTTAAAATCTCAGTGTCAAATGATAGTTTATTGACAAGTGTTATTTGACTATATTTAGACATGGCAAACAAAAGAGAACAAAAAAATAGGATGAGAAAACCCCTTTTTAAATCCAGCATCAATAATAGTGATAATAATAATCATACTGATAATAAATGCAACAAGTGTGGAAAAAATTTGAATGGAAAAAATGTGCACTACTGAAAAAATACTTTGTTCAGTATAGTTAAATGACACTGTAAAAATCTACTTGTGTCATTAAAATCTATTTGACAATGCACTGCACTCACTCGAAACACTAGTGATACAATGGAAAGCCACACAGTGTACTTGCATAAAAATAAGTCTCTATAGTAACTGTCACCAGTACCAACAGACAGGAGCTAAACGAAGATAATATCATAAGATTGATACACACAATAATAAAATAATGCTTCAAATATGACTAAAGCAACACAAAATGCACATAACAAGGAACACAAAAAAAGAGAATCTAACTTTTTAAATGACATCTTAACAACTGTGATTGTGTGCGCAGAGGGTTCTGGGAAAGCCTCTCTGGAAGGGGGAAATGTGATTTTAACAACGATTTGCCATAGCCTACAGGTACGTGCATTGCATTGCCTTTTCATAAGGCATTTTCTACAGTACGTTGTAGTCCCGTCCCCACATTTTTTCACTGTATATGAAGGTAATTTACAGTTAACCAATTAAAAGGTTTCCACTGCATTGTAGCATGTTTACATTCTCTTCACCGATAAAATGACCTTCTTTTACCAGTTAAACCACTATGTGCTTTCATGGGTAATACTCGTACCTGTGGATGGAGGATGCGACTCATTGCTCCAGTGTTTTTCTGCAAAAACCTTCAAACAGCACAGCGCTCCTTCGCTCCAATTGCAGCTGTCCGGATGCTCCGCTCCGGGGTGACAGACCTCTGTTAGAAAAACAACAGATATGCACCCAAAGGATGGTCAGGGCAGCGCTTACATCTGGAAATAAACGGGTTGATTCTGCGCACATTTGAACCGCTGTCTCATTTTCACCCAGTTCCAGATAAGTTATTTTTAATACAGGCGCATATATCCTTATTGTTTAGTGATTCAAATGAACGTTTAATCCTCAGCAAATGCTCTTCTGTCAGATTTGAGTTTTTAAGGTCCTCAGAGGCAGGTGTTTATTCAGACGCGATCCCAGTCACGCGCAGCAATCCCAGTCAGTGTTCCCTGCTTTATCTGATAAGCGTTCCGACCTGCTCCCCTGCGGCTGGAACTCAACTTTTCCGAGAGTACTGCCTCTATTTCTTCTTCAAAATGATTCGTTTCTTGTAAACACGGCAGATCCTCTTCACGTCGCCTTCTCGCGCAGAGAGTGACCCTCTGTTTGTGTCCCATCGGTCAACAGTAACGCGTTCACATGAAGCCCCTACATGACAGCGAGGAGGCGTCACTGCGCGCGGATAAGAGATATCGACGTTCGGATTTTGTGCGCGTGCGGCTAAATGTTGTCCTGCGAACGAAATGTGACGGCAATTGTAAGAAGTGTTTCTGACGCGCGAGCGGAGTTCGCCGGTACAAACAAACCCGTGCCGTTCCCACGCGGGCTGCGCGTCTTCATCCTATCCAACCGGTTCATTCCCTCGCGTGCGCACAGCAGCCTTCATAATGAGTCAATTCCATTCCAAAGTGAGCATCACGATACCCCGCTCACTCCGAAGGGGGATAGCACTTGAAGCGTTCTCTGGAGGGAACAGGGTTCCATTTGGCACACTACCCGGCAATATCTACCGACGTCACTAGCACTTTTTTTAACAGAAAGTTGTGCCTAATGAACATAAAACGTTCTGAATAGCATCGCATTATTACCGTTGTTTGAATAAAACGCAGATAAAACTGTGTATAAGTCGTGTGGCGTTTAACTTATATAATAATAACCAAAAAAATAGCCTATGTAAACACTATAACATAATAGGTATTTTCCCGCGAAACACCTACTTCATGTTAAATTTAAAATACTTAATTTCATGTCTTTAAAAGTATCACGAGGACCCACAAGAAGAATCACGTGAAAGGGCAATGTTCGAGCGCAAAATATTTTTGTTTAAAAAGGGCACATTCTGACTTCACCTTGTGCTGACCCAGCAAATTAAAACAACCTTTATAAAAAATTTGTTCATACCACCCCGAAAATGAATTTAATTCGCACACTAGAATCAGACATCACAGAGGCGCTGCTTAGGGCTTACATAATCCCGTACTCTCCGCGCTTTGATCGTTTTTTTGTCATGCAAAATTTTAAATGAATGGTAGATCTTTGGTATGTTGTTTCATGTGCTCTTTTTTAGTACTTTGGAATGAATGCTGACAATATGATCATTCGTCTCATATGAGGTACGTATAGGTGTAGAGAGGACAGTTATTGGATGCATGTCTTGTCTCAGAGATACGCACGCTCTTGATGTTGCGTGGCTTCAGTGGATGCTGCTGCTCCTCGCGCTTCTTTTTACACAGTCTGTCACTTCTTATTTCCAAAGCAACATTTTTTTTCCAAAGAACTGAAAGTGCTGTATATATTAATTTTTTAGTATGTTAAACAGCATGTTCGTTTTCATTTCTGACTACAGCTTCTTCCATTTATTGAGTTTTCCTAGTCAAGACTAAATAATTTGATTTTACATATTCTGAATAATACAAACTATAAATCAATGAATAAATTAATTTATGGCATATTATATTCATTTGATTCCATCAAAAAATAAGTGTTTCTATATAAAGACCTCAGTTGACTTTAGTCCAGTAGCTTTCTAAAGAAAGGAAATAATTTGAAATGCATTTACCTCCACAAGTTGATCTAAGAACAGTATGTATAAATAAGTAAATACAATATATTGCAATATGATAATTAAAAGGGCCAGCCTTAAGGTAGTCAATGATGGGTTGTTTTTAAGTCATATGACTTTTATTTTGGTCCTTTCTTTGGTTATTAAATAGCATATTTTAATTCACCTAACATATTTTTACTGTTACCTGAGAGCATTGAAATTCAATATGGCAGTGCTGTACCACACTGTAAATAATGTATTTCCGGATTGATTTATTATTATTATTATTATTATTTAATAAATAGTGACATCAATAATTGCAGTCATGTATTTAACATGTTAATTTTAATAGAAATGTTTTAATGTGTGAATAACAAAAAATTAATTATTCTTTTCATAAAATGAAAACAGCAATATGTCACAGAAAGGGCAATAAGAAGGGTGCAGAGTTGGTACTTCCAACTGATGACAATGAGGATGAGTTGACCTTCAGTGACTGTAACGAGTGTGTGTGTGCGTGTTTGTGTCTGTATGTGGAAGATTTTGATGGAAATGAAGATTGGATGCATCAAATTCTAAAAGAAATTTTCATTTCATTGAAAATGTAATATCTGACATCTCTCATGTCATGATGTCAGAAATATATCTTTTTTCTGCCACACTTCCCGAGATAACCATTTATGACGAAACCATTCATTGTCACAACACTGTGGTATACGTCTCATTTTACTTTATGGCATGCTGTCAGCTCGCCCGTGACACATTGGCATCCACTTTGATGGTGCACTTTTCTATATGGTGTACATGACTCATTCATGTCGTCACTAATCACCATTTTTGAGCAGAGACGAAAATGTTAAGGGTGATCTTGTCCTCCCAAAGGGAATTGGCTTTTTAGGCAGACCAAATTGAAAAGCAAGCTTTAAAAGCAAGAGAAATATGCATTAATAAAGTATGCACTTATGCACTTCACAAGATTATATTCTGTTTTCCTTTTAGGCTTGGAAATGGAAATGAAAGTTCTTCTCATTTTTAATTGGCTGGGGAGATATTCTCCTTTTCCTTATTCCATATATCATTTATTTAGGATATGATTCGACCCACGCACAGGTAATTGGTTAAGTAAAGAGCAGCTATGCATAAAACCTCCCCTTGTTTAAATGGAATAGCCTTTTCATTTTTGGGGTCTAAATATAACAGCGAAATTTGTTAAAATTAATAAATAAGAAGATTGTTCTGTATCTTTATGATTTTAGATTAACATTTTGTCAAAAAATATGCACTTTGTTTAAAAAAACTATTTATGTTATATAATGTGTTTTGACTACTTTTTTATGTTGTATAAATGTATATTTAAGCAACAAAGATATATTAACAAAATTATCTTTTAGAAGGGCCTCATCTTGTCATGATTGGCTGGAAGTGCCAGTCAAACTTGAGCACTTCCAGCTTCAAATCTGTGTTTTTCCAATCCCTGTATGTCATGTCACATGTGCTCCCTGTCTCCACCCACCTCATGGGTTACCCCAGCAACTGATATGTTCTCCTCCCCTTCATGTGATTTCCCAGCATTCCCTGCTCATCATTGTGTATGGTTCGTCCTGCCTTTGTTTTTCCCTGTCTTGTTTTGTATTTACCTGATTCCCGTTACCGACCTTGTTTTCTTCGTCCACGATTCTCGTCTTCTCCTCCTGGATATTGTTTGTGCCTCGTTTGACCCTCTGCCTGTTTACTGGACTGTGATTTCGGATTTGCCTGCACTATTCCTGTCTGCTGTTTATACTCCGCATGTTTGACTATCCTGTTTTCAATAAACACTACGCATATGGATCCGACTGTCTGCCTTGCTCATTTCGCTACACATCTATTCATTTTGCCTGGGGCCACTTCACCTTGGTTCGCCTCTGCGTGTGAACACACCGTTATGTATTTTTAGTATTTATATTTTCCTTTTATTTCAGTTTACGTCTCAATGTTGTTTCTGTGTTTTTCTTGTTTTTAGATTTTTTGGTAGTTTTTATTAATTTGATTTCCATTTTAGTTATTTTAGTCCGTTTAAGTTTAAGTTTAGTTAAAAATAACCAGAATTGTCAGAAAGCTGAAAATAAATTTGTTATGTTATAATGTCATAGTTATTATTTACTTTTTTTTACGTAAACTTATTTTCAATAACATTTTGTTTTCAGTGTCAGTTTTAGTTAACACATGGCTGTAGTTCTATTAATGTTAAAATAATGAAAAACATCAAAAAAATTATAGGGTTGCATTTATTGTTAGTTTCATTTTATTCTATTTTGTTTTTCTTTGTATGAATATTTTTCAAAAATAATAAAAAAAAATAAACATTACAGGTGAGTAAATGTATCCTGTTAAAGGGGTCATCCGGTGCTATATACACTTTTACAATCTGTTTGGACTGAAATGTGTGTTGGGAGTGTGTGTACACAACCACCCTACAATAATAAAGATCCACAAGTAGTTTTGTTTTAATTTAATAAAAATAAGTTGCCCCTTCTGAAATCAAGCCATTCTCAAACGCATGTCGGTGTGGCATCACATCAACAGAGGCCACTCCCACAATAGTTGATTGACAGCAGCATGTCACACAGACTGAACTGGTGTCTTAACTCAGACCCGCCCTGAGTGAGCCGTCATCAGTTCAAGATGCAGAGACAAGCAAGACTCCTAAGCGATTGAGGATTAATGTTACGTTTGGTTCTGCAGGGAAACGCACCCTTGATCAACCGAAATGCATTTACGTTGACGTGAATCATTCATGATCCAGTCTCACCTACAAAAGCAGTGAGTATAATGTCTTTTAATTAATCTTTGCAAATCACCTTTCCTAATAAAGTGCTAATTACCAAGTTTCGCTATGAATATGGCTAAAAAAAGATCCTCTGAGAGTGCCTCAAAAAAAAGAGGGGAGGGGTCAGTGGAGCTTATAAAGGTCTACAGAACAGAGTGATTTCTAAAGAGCTGTTTTTGACAGGGTAAAATGACAAAAAAAAAATTGACAGCGAAAATTTTTGACAGTGTTTTTTACACTATCTTTGATACATTTTAAAATAAACTATATTACAAACTTTCCATGAAGACCCTAAAGAATCAAATAAGCTAGTGGAAAATTGGCTTTGTATGACTCCTTTAGCAGTAGAGCTGTGGATTGTCTGGAAAAGGGTAGGCACACATCACACATAGACGGCTGCTTTGTCACTTTCATCATACTGAATTGATGTTGTCATAAATAATAAACTAAATAACACATAGAGAGGACAGTCATAAAAATATATTAGAAAGGGTCAAAGGTAATCATCCATGGTGGTTTGACCGTAACATCACACTCAAAATAGGTTAAACATGCATCAGAGGGTTTGTTTAGATCTATAATTTGCAGACCATCTGGAAATATGAAGATAACAGTCTTGCATGTTACCCTGATTCAGACAGACTGAACATCTCCAGGCTGCCACTTTAAAATAAACCCAGGCATCGTGCAATGCAATGTAAAATATACGAATAGATACCAAGCAAATCTTTTTTTTAGTGTTTTCATGAATGTGGTGGTGACAAGGAGCATGTCTGCTGAAGAGATCCACACGAACATGCCACAAAACACAACATCCTTTTGAAGAAAAAAATAATGATTGCACTACAACATTACATGACTGATCAGATCATTTTAGTTCACAGGAACAAACCAGCAAAGTAAAAGCAGAGATTGTTTCAATCACAAGTCTCTAATCTTTATCTGACATGAAAATTATGCAGAGTTCAAGTTATGACTTTCGCCATCCTGTTCAAAAAGCTGTTCTTCACCACCCAACAGAGTTTCAGAAATAGAAATAATACACTGACTGTGACTCATGTGTCATGCGGATATGCTATGTCCCAGTTTTCAGCCTGAGAATGATATCTGTAGGTCTCTGAGTCGAGCTATAATGACAGGCTCCAAACACTTACGCCTCTCCAGAGGAGTTAATGACCAGAATGTTGTCTAACTTGCTTCTCTCGTTCCGCAGAGGTCTTTGACAGCATTTCAGACCTTGGCCTGTTGCCTCTTTTTGGAAAGCACCTTCTGCTTATAAACAAATGCTATAGTATAAGCTTGTTTGTGACCACTTTCAGCTCCATAAAAATTAATTTATATGCCTGTCCGGGCCACTGTTTAAGTCAAAAATGGGGAAAAAAATCTCATTATGAAATAAATGTTTTACTCCAATACACAATTATTTGCCCCCCTTGATTTTTTTTACAAGTAAAACATCTCTGAAGTATATTCCCAAAAAGTACCACATTTGAACAATGAAATATACTGCTGTGTTTTTGATGTTGTGGGTCTATATTTCTGCTGGAGGTCTTGGACATCTTGTTTAGACACATGACATCATGGATTCTATCAAATACCAACAGATAACAAATCTAAAACTGACTAAATCTGTTAGAAATCTTACAATGGGCCATGGTTGGGACAATAATCCAAAACAAACATCAAAATCAACACAAAAATGAGTCACTGAGCACAAAATTAAGTTTTTGCCATCACTATCCCAGTCTTCTGACCTGAAGCAAAGAGGACAAACACCAACATGGAGCTGGTATTCTGAAGGATCTGGAGAGATTCTGCATGAAGGACTGCTCTCTGTTCTTTTATCAGGTGTTCTCCAAACTCTTCAGGCATTACAGGAGAAAACTCAGAGCTGTTATATTGGGGAAAGGACGTAGTAATAATTCAGTGCCAATAATCGTGGCCAAAATGAACTAGAGACATCATTTATTTCATAATGAGATTTCCCCTCCATTTTTCAATTTTTACTTCAATGATATGTTAGAATTTTGTGAATTTTTCAAATGAAGCATCACAAAGATGAACAGATTTATTTTCACAGCCACCTTTGCTCAGATTTACCAAGGTTGCCAATATTAGTGGAGCGAACTGTATCATAATCTTACAAAATTATTCTAATCAGGCTAATCAATTTAACTTTCTCCATTAAAGAAGGAAAGATATGCCAATATCTTAAATAAATAATATAAACAATATAAAATAATAAAAAAACAATATAAATAAATAAATAAATAATTAAATAGATTTTATTAAACATTACAATTCAATTTAAAATAAAATGATCAATTCACTGCTATAATCTGTCATTTCCGATAACAAGACTTTTAATGAGATGAAAAAATGTACCTTAGGACCTGATTTCATCTATTGCAAATTCTTTAAATTTTGACAATGTTTGCTAGAATAGATCAAGATTATAAGAATTTGAAAAAGTATTTTCTGACATTAGCCAAAAATGCAATTTATTTCAAGGTAAGGGCAACTGAATTTAACTAACAAAACATAATTAATCACACAAAATAAGAATAACTTTGATTTCATGTTGACTTTTATCTCTAAATATCCACATTAGGGAATTTAGAAATTATGAAAGAGGTTTAATTATTTTTTATGCTCAATCTACTGAGCTGGGCTTTATTGTCATTTCTCATGCCCCGATATGAAGCATATCTTCAGGATATCATGCATCAAATGCATCTAATCTATCATAGCAATGTTTATTTCAGACTGAAAGAGGAAGCGAGACGGAGAATGTTTACACAATAAACTGTGCTGAATAATTGCCTCTCTCACACAGTTTAGTCTTCAGTTTCTGCTGATTTATTTAGTGTTGTGTGATTTGATTACTATGGTTTTATCCACCGTAGTGTAACCTGAGAGGTCTAAAGAAGTGCTCACACACAACAAACCCTTGACCCACATCCCAGCCCCCGGAGATTATTGACAATCAGCGTGACCTGTCCTGTCTTTCATGCACTGAGCCTGGAAAAAAGGTGACCGGGTTTGAGTTGAAGCCAGAAAGGAAAGCATAAACACAGCGCTCATTTTTCATCAAAAATATGATAAAATGCTGTCGTCTATAATCAAAGAAAACTGGCTTCTCTAAGCTCTGTCATTTATGCAAGCAATTCTACAAAGGTTCTGGACAGCTTTTTAAAGTAAGGACAGCGACAAGTCCCACGCATATGCATCACTCCTGAAATGCTGAGCTATGCAATACATGAGTCAAGGTTACAGATCATGAAGATGAGACCAGATGCAGCATTCCTGTTCTGCAGTATATTTTCATGCCAATTAAAAAACCTGACAATTTAAAGATAGAAATGTTTCTATTATAATAATTATCTCAATTAAGGTTTATTTTTACATAATTTATTTTGGATCAAGGAACCAAAAAATTCCAGATATGCATTCAATTTATCCCTACTGTAATCAAAATATTTCAAGCAATTGGAATTGAGATGAATCATGCTGCGTTGTTTGTTGTTTGCAGTGTGATGGGCGGGTCTGGATTTGGCAGGTTACCTGAATGGTACCAGTTGTAACGTTTGATGTTGGGCTGTCACGATATTCGATTTTTTACTATGACTACATTATCGTAGACAAAAGAATTCACTACACACACACACACACACACACACACATATATATATATATATATATAAATACTGTATATGTGTATACTTAAAGTTTTTGTTGTTGTTTTAAATCATGTTTTTTGTGCATTCCAATTAATCTTAATCAAACTGCAGTTGTGTTTTTGACAAGTTTAAACAATGAATAAAACATTATAAAAATACAATAGTATAAAAAAGTTATCAGTTATCTGACAGATTTATCTAATACAGTTATATGTCTTTGCAAATAAACTCTTGATATATGCTGTATAGACAGATCTTTAATGAATAAATAAATGAAACCATGAATCATTCACCTCACCAGTGTTGAACCATTGCATGTTTGCGTTTTAAAAACCACTGCAAATTAATAAATGAATGATTTTACAGAAACTTAATATGTAATGGTATTTAATTAGTTGTTAATTGCATTTAACACATCATACTTTTAATAAAAGACTTGAAGCCTGTTTTAAACCACTACTTCTAATTAATTTAATACAATAGTAATATGAATTTTTAACTCTCAACCCCTACATTGTTGCAGGAGGAATAATGGTATTCTGGAGTTGGATTTGTCCCTTACTGTACTTTCAGTGAGGTTTTGGTATGTTTCAGCATACCAAGACATTTTGGACAAATGCTGTGCTTCCAACTTTGTGGGGACAGTTTTGGGAAGGCTCTTTCCTATTCCAGCATGACTGTACCTCAGGGTGGATAAGTTTGCTTCGGAGGATCTTAGTCTGCACAGAACTCTAACCTCAACACGACCAAACACCTTTGAGACGAACATGGTACAGAGACTACAAACAATCCAAAATCTTGTGAAAAAGCCTTTCAAGAAAAATAAAGGCTATTACAACTGCAAAAGGCAATTAAAACTGCCATTAAACTCCCTGTTGGTGTAACAAAACATTAAAGTAGGCATCCATACAAATAACAATTTCCAAAGTTATCAAATTTAAAAGAAGGGAATAAAAGCCTTTAAGCAGACACCTTCAGAGATGACCATCTCTCACTTAGCAACTTCAGCTCTTTTGTTCCATTCAGCTAAATATCTTTACAGTTCCCTAAGCAATCAAATTATAGCCAATAAAATGTATGTGGTCTGAGTCTAACCAGAGCAGATTTCTGAAACTTTGGTACACTTTTTTAAAGAAAAAAATTTAATGTTATGATGCTCAAATCGTATTTCATAACAGAAGCAATCCAGATCATTCCAGCAGACATAAATTCAAATGGTTTCAGTTATAATGTGCAGGCTACTCTACTAAACAATGTAAAAATAGGCCTCTAAGACTGCCGTCTTCCTTTATGTCCTGGCAATATGAAAATCTAATAGCCGTTAGTACTTCCTGTCTATTAATTATTCAGCATCACCTGAGGACAGTCCGCAGTGCGCTCAAGTCAGTTATGTTATCTCTCAAATTCCGAATGCCACAGACAGTACAATGCAACCTTTTCAGACAGACCAGAAAAGAATCCACTATATTTAGGTCCTTGTCACTGGATACCTCTGAGTGCTTGGTAATGAGGTGTTCTGCGTGTATTCTTCATGCAGTTGTCTCCACTGTCCTTATCGGTTGGCCCGCTGTGACTCAACTGCATTCCCTGATGGTCATGTTGCTGCTTCCTATCGCAATGTTCTTTATTATTCATTAGGATGTATTTCCAGTGCTGAGCTTGTGATTTTTTATGTGTGTGTGTGTTTGCTTTGTTGCATACATGTTCTTATTGTGAGCAATGATTTTATTGTCAGCCAAACAAATGGTCTCTTGTTGAAGACTGCTATACCGTACTCCCGAGGTCAGCGAGCTGGGTGGACACACACTGGAGATGATGTGACTCGCACGCTCTCATTTCACACTGAAATGAGTCTGTTGTTCGCATTACAAAACATACTCTGCTGTGGCTTCCATCGATTCCAGGCACTCAAGGTCAGCACTAATTGAGCATAGCGGTTCTCAGACAACAAATAATTGACCTGGTTACAGTGACATACATACACACACATCAGCGGAGATGACTAGGTAAAGTCCTCTCTTCAAGATTATATTTATTGTTTGTTTACTCTAATACAATACCACAATTACGTATGAAGTGAAATTTACTTTACCCTAGATTGTCAACCATACTATCATATATACAGTATATGTATGTATATATTTATGTGTGTGTGTGTGTGTGTGTGTGAAGAGTTTATTTGCAAAAACAGATTAAGTTTAACATTTTTCAAAAATCGTGTTCATTATTACATTATCATATTTTTGTGTTTTATTGTGTGACCTATTAGCAGTTTTTCCAAGTAATTTAAATATATATATTATATAAATATATATATTTTGAGAGTATATATATATATATATATATATATATTTAGCATATATATCATAATTTGTTACTATTGACAGTAGGGCCGCGTATCGAGTTATCGATACAAACGAGTATCGAAAAACATCTTGTCGTTCGGTACCCAATTTCGATACCTAAAGGGGTTAATCTCACCAACGTCAGTGAGCCAGTAAGACTGCAGCACTAGCCAGTGTGTTTGACCAGAAGTGTGTAAAATAGCCTTATGTTATTTTTTTTGGGGGGGGGGAATCATCTGCGCCCCTAAGCGGTTTTCTATCATACCTTTTACTATGGCTTTTAAATAGTTTCAATTCTAGCGCACATAAAAAAACAAGACGAACAGTATCCGCGTGTGGAAAACCATTCTCGCGAGTGAGCATTTCTGCAAGTATGGCGCTAAGCAGCACTCGCTTGACGCTCTCTCAACTGCTCAAAGACTTTGGAGGTGGGGATCAAATGTCAGATCTCTCCGCTCTTGTGATTGGTCATTTTCAAAACATACCACTTCTCATGACTTTACG
>JAUMHR010000045.1:14036327-14049446 GCA_032361145.1 Enteromius fasciolatus
TAATAATACTAATAATATAATCATTTACTCACCCTCATGTCATATGAATTCTTATGAGCTGCTGGACATGCATGCATCCATGTTCTTTCAATCACATTTAAAATCCAATGGCTCTGAAATGGTTTACATTTTGACAATGAATCCTCCCTCAAGGAAACATTCTTATCCCCGAAATTTAATCATAAACATTTAACCCTAAACATCCCTATCTATTATGACCAAAATAATAAGACAAGTCATTTACTAAATGGAGTTACTGTAACATCAAAACACATCAATCTCTAAATGAAACCGAGACATAAAGGTTAACAGCTCTCCTGCAGTGGGCTGCGTCTCCACACACCAGACAGCGATTTAAAATTCAGTACATTCTCAATGTTAATTTCATAATGTTTATGATGTATATACTGCTAATGCGACATTCATTTAGTATACATGCCATTAAATGACCCATTCAAAGTGTACTGTCAGTACTTGCAGGGTCAATCCACTGGGACATCCTGAAGTAAAGTGCCTTTCTCCAGGGTACATATGACATGGTTTTTATCTGTAACCATCCATGACCTTGAGAGTTTGTGTTTTATCTGTGAAGGAGGGTGTGATGTATACACACTAAATGGCATTGTGCTTAATCTTTTTGAGGCTAAAATACTTTTTTCTTAATGTAAGCATAGGTCTAATACCCAGGGTAGATATCCATGAGCATTACCATTCTTCAATACAACTGCTCAGCTAATATTATAATATTATATTATAAGATATATAAGGAAATATTATAAGATATCTTCTATTTAATCTAATGTTAAATGGCTATATCATTCATAAAATTGTGACATTTAATAAACATGAATTGTAACAGTATTAACTGGCCACAAATTCTACATATATTTTGAATTCAGTGTGTAGAAATAGTAGTACTTTTTCATCCTTTGTGAAGGATGGGGTGCTATCTTAATATGTGACTAAAACAAGGCATCTTAAAAGGCAGCATAATCACAATGCTTCATTCAGAGGAGTGGTTCTTATTTCACAACTTTGCATCTATCATAAAAGCATATGGCCAAGAGCTCCTTTCATGAAACAGCCTTTGATTAGCTGCCATATTGCTTCAGCGATCAGTAAAGTGGAACGGATCCTGACTGGGACCTGGCTGACATTTGTTGATCTCACAGTGGTCCTGAACCCTTTCTAACTCATCTCTCTGGTGATGAGAAGCTCATGTCCTCGGGGTGGCCACTATTTAGCAGGTGACTAATCACAGAGTGCTATCGATTGGGATTTGTGAGTGGACACTGCTCTCATCTCTTCAGGGCTGACTGGTTCATGCTTTATAGGACTCTACCCTCTCCTTCCTCTTGCCATATTGGCTTAAACCCTCATTTCTTCACATGGCCACAGCATGTATCATTAACCGAATCTGTCATCAGCTAATTCAGACTGTGGCCTCCTTCCAAGTGGCCATGAAGGCCATTAGCTCTCGAGTAAGACATCTGGCCTCCTTGCTAACTTCTTAAGATGAATGTGTGTGTGCATGATGGTTTCTCTAAAGAAAAGGCCTATGCACCAAATGCATAAAACAGTTAACAGAATACTCAAAAAGAGGAAATTCTGTCATAATGCACTCACTTTAATGTCATTCCAAAACCCTTATGACTTACTTTCTTCCATGGAACAAAAAAGAAGGACTTTCCCAATTAATTATTATGTATGAGGACTGATGCTTTCAAAAAAGCACCATAAAGGTACAATAAAAGTTTCAGCAAAGAATTCCATATGACTGATATAACTGCATAACATGTTTGAGGCAAATTAACAAAAAGACAAACATTTTCACTAGTCAGGTTTTAACCCAAAGTTGTGAATTTAACTTGTGGACAAATTTGGAATATTGCACAAAACTTGATCAAATAACAACTGTTTTCATCCAATGAGTCAAAGAAAAGAGAATCGTCACTTCCTGATTAACTGGCACAATACATGCAGTCATTGCTTTCAGAGGTGGATGCCTGTTGTGTGCTGTTTAAGACAGTTAAACCTGTTCTGCTCACTCCAAAGTCTTCGCTAACAAGGGGATATTGTTACACCCTTCTGCATTCAAGTGGAGGTAACACATGAACACATGAAGATAGAATTAATAAGCTTTTTGTTTGTTTTTTGTTTAAAATCAAAAGCTTGGTTCTCTTATTTTGATATATAATCTGTTCATATATCTATCGCAGAAAATATTCTGAGGGAAGCTGTCGGGGAAAGAGTTAATATCTAGATCAGTCATGAAGCTCTTGATGGCACAAGCTGATTTCTTTATGTAATCTGCAAACAAATGACACAAGCTGATTGCCTTCTGATGATTCTGCAGCCATTGAGCTTACTGCTAAAGCTTTAAAATAGTTTGGTTCTGTGTTAGCTGTGAAATAGTCTTGCAGCACAATATCAAAAACCCTCCACCTCCCCTAGCTCCACCTATATGGATCTGCTGCACATTCTCTCAGCATACTTTGAGAGAAAAGCTTTCTTACAAAAATATTTCTCGACAAATTTCTACACATTTAGGCTTAACTAGGCTTTAGGCTTGACATAATGATCTTAAGAAAACAACTGAAAGACAACCTCGTGAACCACTCAGTAAAGACAGCAACTCATATAATTAGCATTGCTCTCATGTTGCCAACAACATCAGTAAACATACTAACATATTACGCACACAAATATAGTCCATTCCCCATTCTCAACTAATCACAATTTCACAGTTGCATGAAAGCACAATGAAGGTCATCATCACTCCATCAGAGATCTTCTTTGGTTTCTCTCAGCCTTGGTGAGCAGATATCCCATTTCTTTTGTCTTGTATTGATTTTATGATATTCTTAGTCAGAAACATTTTAAGGAAATAAAAGGTCAAAGATCCGTCTTAATAATACAGTAGTCATTTACCATGTCAATGAACCATGCCAGACTTCTCCAAATTCAATTGTGCTCTGTATTTTGCATTTTGAAGGTGAAATGTGTAATTTTTCAGCATTTGATATTTATTTGAATGACATTGGTGCATACTACCTGTGCAATGTAGAAACAACACGCTTCAAATTCAATCGTCACTTTCAAAATTCAACAAAATGATTTGTTGAAAGGGTAAAGACTTTTAAGTCTTAAACTTTTAAGTTTTAAACTTCATTTTGTTAACATTGGTTAACTACATTAGTTTAACTAGGGTTAATAAATGTTGCAGAAGCGCTGTTGTTAGTTAATGTTAACTACGACATTAGTTTTATTGGTTTCCCTTAGTTAGTGCATTTTAAAATAACATGAAAAACCCTTAACAATTCTATTTTCTATTCAAAGCTAAATAAATGCTGAAAGAAATATATTGCTCATTGTTAGTTTATGTAAGATAACGCCTTAACTAATGTTACTGAAATTGTAAAATGATTTAAGAATCAATTACTTTTACCAATCAAATAAAATTAACAAAAGTGGAGTGAAAGCACACAGAGACCAGTAATATCACAGAATACAGTTTAGTTTACTATAAAATCCAGAAGAATCAGGAGACGGGGCAACCAGCTTCTCTTAAGAACCTCCTCAGAACTTCTCCAGGAGCCTGAGTAAATTGCATATAATAAAACAATCCATCTATAGACTTCTATGACAAAAGGTTGGCACTGTTCCTCCGTACCTCTCTTTCTCTCTCTGCATCCTTGATGTTGCAAAGCATGCCAGGTGGACTAAATATAGCAGATTCTTTCTCCCTGTTCAGCAGGCTTTGAGACTGGGAAGCTGGCCCTAGATTTAGGGACTGCAAGCTGACAGAGACGAAAAATGGATTGAATCAACAACCCCACACTATAAATATACCTGTGACTTTCATGTTAATTAGTACACTGGTTTCTGGTTCTCACTCAGGGTATGCTGTAAATAACTGTGATTAATGTAAACAATTTAATTTGAAATGCCCCAGATTGATCAACCCAAATTTTGTTACATGAACATCATACCATCATACTAACACAATAAACTGGACTTGCATAATGCAGTGTTCACAGGGTCTTAAATTTACAGTGGTGACTCTAAATAGCAAGAACTTAATTATGTAAAATTAAGTTTTCTAATTTTAAGCCATGCTCTTTCCATAGATTGGTGATTTGCTATCTCTGAATGAAGGGTATTAGTTTAGAAGGAGCACTGTTGCCTCCTTTCATTATGGATTTCACATTTTCAGAATGTCTAAAACCCCAATAATATTGACTAGTCAATGGGACTGGCTGAGGTCCCTTTGCTTTGTAGTTTGATTATAATGTTCCTTTCAATGAGTCAAATTACTCTCTACAATTCAGCATTCTGCTTTGAGTCAATGCACTTTGTTACATTCAAGAGATAGTTTGATGTTTGATTGTTGTCTCTCATAAAAGAAACATTGATGTAGCTGGGGTGAGATTTTCCCCTCAGTCAAAGCATCAGCAATCGTCAGATACTGTCAAGTGTTTTGATTATTTAATATTCAAACACAATATGTTACGTCATTCAGATATATAAATTGTAAATGTAACTTGTCATATTGAAATGGACTTAAGCTCAATGCTTAATTCCTATTCATTATTACTAATTACTAACAAACAACACTGATAATAATTACAAAGTTTTTTTCAATCAGTAAATCAGCATATTAGAATGATTTTTGAAGAATAACATAATAGTGGATACTGGAATAATGGCTTTGCCTTCACAGGAATAAATTACACTTTAAAATATGAATATAGCACCATGGTGACATTTACTGCAGGTGAACCTAGAAAAAGTAATTAGAGTGAAGTTTTCTAAGAAGGAAACTAGGTAACACTTTTATTTCGATCTAACAGTAAGTAACTTTGCAACTACATGTGAACTAGCAGTCATTCAAGTATACAGTATTTGCAGATATATGTCAACTTATTCTACTAACCCTAAACCTACCCTAACAGTCCACTCTGAGAGTTAGTAGACATGTAGTTGTGAATTAATGAGAATTAGTTGACATGTAGTTGACATGTAGTTACAAAGTTACTTATAGTTAGTAGAATGTCTAAATGGACTATCGAAATAAAGTGTAAATGGAAACGAAACCTGAAACATTTTCTGACATTAGATGAGCTGTATTCAATCCTCATTATACTTTTTCTCTGGATATTGACAAGAGTGGCCGATTTTCTAAACTTAAGTGATTGGTACACTAAAAATAAATAACATCAAAACAAATTTCTATTCTAACATTTCTACTTTTCATACAATGCTGCATTTAGTCTTTGGCCATGCTTAGCAGTTCTTTTCACAATAAGCCATTTTGAATAGCATTAAGAAGCAGAGAAAGAACACATCAGTGGAAATAATAAAATAAATGATATTGTCCCCCGAAGCTCTTTTAGCACCTTGTGACAAAGTTACCCTTTTGGAATATTCCATATATATGTGGAAAAAAAAAAAGTGTTCGCCTGCCAGTTGATCGTGGTCTTTAAATTGACTGAGGAGAGTGCTTCAGTCACCGCTGTCAGGAGCTGACGACAGGTTTTGGCCAATTTTTCTTTCCATTAATGAACAGGAAAGAGGACTGAGCTTGAAAAAAACCAACAACAACAAAAAAAAACATTTCCACTGCTTTCTTCCCCCCCCCTTTTTTTCCTTTCAATATTCTGTGCGGATATTACTTGGCCTCCTTACATTTTCAGTAGGTCGCAAGGGTGTGAAGAAAAGTGTCTACCTAATGTGTAAACATCCATAAATTTTATCAGATAAACCAATTTGAGATCCTGGGAGGAGGGAAGCGAGAGTGTTTGTCAATAATGCTAATGTGAGGGAATTTTATCGCTTGGATTAGTCTCTGAGCATGTTTTCTCACTCTGGAGATTCCAAGCTTCATCTGTGATGTCGTTTGACTGAAGATTCAATAATCCTCAGCCTTCAAAAATAGCACCTCACAAAGACTCCTAATGAAAAATAGTGATCTAATGAAAGGGCGAGTATATATGTGTGCCTTTACCTTCAGTATGATAAAATCAGATCGTTACTGTAATAATCTGAGTAAGAAGAAATAATGTGTTAAGTATGTGTAATATTATAAATCCCTCTAATGGTTAGACGTTTAACCTGGAATACGAATGTAATCTTTCCAGTGGTCCTACTGGGGAAAAGGGGAGGACGATTATGGATATCTTTAGAATCTGAAGGAGGAACTCAATCTGCAGTGATTTGAGAAAGCAAATTACACACTCCAAATGATGTGCAATTGTGGATTGGGTAAACTTCTCAATTTTAAATATACAGTATTTACAGTTTTTTTTAATAAGCAAATGTCAGTACTGAGCAAAATCAAGGTAACATGTAACAAACATAGAATGCAACGTGGACATTTTCAAATGTTTTTTTTAATGATGGGAACATGACATTTTCTCAAATAATAATGTTAAAAAAAAGTGTGATTTTAAAAAAAAGTTACTCATTTTGCCTCCAAGTCTGTGAGCAGCGTCTAGAAGCTCTTCATGAAGATAAACTGATTCAGAAATACTGGTTTCTGCATGGCATTAACCGACAAAGTAACCAGAATGATCTAGCAGTTCCAGTTGTTTCTAAAAAGGCTGACATTTTAAAAAATAAATGTAGTGTTTATGTTTGAGTTGGACTGCAAAATTTGCATGTCATCCAAATAAAGAAAATGGATGTGAAAATGCATTAAGGAATGAAAAAATTAAGCATTCTCCTCAATATTTATTGCTTTGAAGTAATGGGAGAAAAGTATTCAAACCATTACAGAACCAGAATCATTCAAAACAAAAAGAATCTTTACATTCTTTATGATTCAATATCTAGTGAATGGCTAGTCAGAGGACTGATGAGGGTTTTACACCACTAATATTTACCTTAAATACAAAAATACTGATAACCAAAACATGAAACCATGTCACTCACAAAGTCCTTAATCTTGATTTCAAAATCTAATAAATTAGAGCAACATTGTTGTGATAAGGCAGTATAAGAAGGATTTGACCAGATGTGGTAGGCTTGAGGACTTTGAGAACCAGTGAAGTTGCAACACAAATATTGAAATATTATAGTCACCCAAGACATGATTTGTAGTCTGGACAACCCGTAACAATGTTGCTCTCTTTGCTGCTGAGGATGTCTGATTGTCACCTATAGTGTGAATCAGTGGTGGTTTTATATGAAGCTATGCTGAAATGTAGGGCAAGAACAAAACCTTTAAAAAATAAGGTGTACGCATGATGGCAAAAAAGTAGAAACATAAAAAGTTTGAAAACAAAATGCAGTATAAAAAATTACTGTTGAAAGGTTGTTAAGAAGTTAAATGGATTTAAAAATCTATGATAATATAACATAACACCGAACTGTCTTTCAGATGTCTTTGAAGACAGAATGCTTGCCCTAATTGAAGAATCACCATCTAATGAGATCACACTGAGCACAAACACATACCAGAGATAGTCATGGAACAGAGAGAATGGAATGCAATAGAAATACAATCCGAAGCACACACACACACACATACAAAATCTGAGTCCAAGACACACTGATGGAGAGTTAATCCAGTGACGTCATAATCTCTGTGCAAGACAGTCATGCTTGGAAATGCACACACACACACACTCTCTCTCTCTCTCTCTCTCTCTCTCTCACTCACACATACACAACCCAAACAGATACACACCCCCACAAACGCACTGTATCTGGGACACTAGTCATTCATCAGCTTGTACAGCCTCACAACACTTTCCCAGGGTTTTTTCACAGTAGCAAATTTTTAGCATTATATGCAATAAAAAATAGTTATTTTAAGATACTGTGACAACAGGGTAAACAAATAAATCCCTTAACACCACAGCCACAAATGGTTGTTTTTTCAATACACATCTTGGCTTGTGCTGGAACACTGGTTTGTGTGGGTCCCACTGGACTTCCTCAATCTTCTTCAGCAGCTCCTGATGCTAAACAGACGTCCCATTGGATCACGCAATGGAACTAGAACAAGCCTTAACCTCCAAAAATACACATCTTGAATGCTCATTTCGAATTTTATTTTCTGAAATATCAGGATGCTCAAACTACGGCAGGTGGTCTGCGTGCTTGTACAGAAAGCCTTGTACATGTACAGGAAGACAACAGCAGGATGTTATAATGTGCCTACTGTTTTTCCAACTTTAATGGTTAGTTCACTCTGAACTGGCAATTCTGTCATCATTTATTCACATTATTTATAGCAGTTTCTGAAGCTTCTTCCATTTTTGAATGATTCATTCTTTTAAGTAAAATAAAAAAAAATGAAATTACGACATTCATTATGTGTGTCTAGACCAGCAGGACATCGTGCTGACATCTCTTTACATGCAGACCACCTGCTGGCATTGCACTATGCTGATATTTCAAGAGAACGATTGAAAAATGTTGTTTGTATCGCTTTATCCACAGACTTACCACAGGACATACATTTAACTCACAGCAAACAATATCGTCACAAGGGAAAATAAAGAACAATCACTGAAGCTTGTTTTAAATGGTGAGGATTTAGCATACAAAATGTGCCTGGAGCTCATATGGAGCACAACTGATAACTATTGAAAACTGGTTGTAATTTGTGTTATCTAGCTGTAACAGATGTTCAAGCATCTGGATGTTAAAATCTGTTCACCTGACGTTACACAATCTTCTTTCAGTTAAATGGGTACAGAGAAAAAAATATAATAGTAATATGCACAAAACAGTACATTTAAAGCAAGGATTCCTTCCTCGCTATTACTGAATTACTAACAAATATTGTCCTGGTTCGTCTCATTAGTCTTTGCTGATAGATGTCACCAGTTGTTGACTGACGTGAATGAGAGAGTAACATGGACCTTGTCGGCTCTCTCTCATCTCTACCTTCAGAGCTCTTCCTTCACTCTTGTTCCACATAACCTGAAGAGTGACTCTGTGTAAGTGGCTGCAGAGTGTATTGTGAAGTGAGCAGCGGCTCATTCATTCCCTCACCATATTTGCTGTAATCTATTTATCGGCGAGTTCAGAGTCACGACGCGCTCTCTATTGAGACTACATTAGAAGTGAGAGTTGAGGCATGAAGAGATTTACATGTTAAATGGCACTTCCTTGGTAAACGTTTTTATGGGGATGAGTACGAAGCACGCTGTGTGTCATTAGTTCCCTGCCATGACGGATGATATTCTCCCTAGATTTTATTCTGTTTTCCCTCCAACTGCAGAGTGAATACACAACATACCCAATAATGTGTGGAAAACCTACTTCAGCTACATGCATTACTGGCACACTCATAAAATCAAACAAACATTCAGGTTTAATTTCCATCTATTCACTGAATTATGAATGTGTTCTGAAAACAATGCAATCTCTAACTCTGCCCACAAGCTCATTAGATTCCCATTTCTTACCTTCAAGCAAATTGTTAGCTTGTAAACATGCTTATTTTTCCAGTAATTACATATTTTATGCCCCAGTAAAAAAAAATATATATATATATTATTATTATTATTATTATTTTTTTTTTTAAGACTTACTGTTTTGGGCATTGCCATTGTTTAGTCTTCTGAGGAACCATCTTGTGGTTGCTACGGTTCTTGGCTAAGATTTGTAATCAAAGGTAATGGGTTTTAAAAAAATCTAACCTTAAACTTGAACAGTCATCATGCATATGAAATAGCAAATCCAAGTTCTTATTGCGCTTGCAGGTGTAAAAATGTTCGGCAGAGACAGAGGAAGCAAAATCTTTCTCGTAGCACAGAATCACAACAAGGTTTGTTGTGCCTGAGTGCCAGGTTTGAAATGGAAATGAGTTTAACTTAAACACTTCTTTCTAAGAGTACTGACTTTTGAACAGCAGTAATATCAATGTCTTAAACTGCTGATGAATTGTCAGGAAGTGTGAATAATACATCACACACACAAAGAGACAGTCTAAGTAAATAATTAGATTGGGTCCTTTTTGATTCCAGTCTGTCATATGTCACCTTGAAGGTCATTCAGAATTCATCACTCGTGTAGTTTTGACACTGCAATATGCTTTCATTCACTCATTACTTAAATGATGTCAAAGATGATTCTGTAGCTTTGTTCTAATCACCAAATATTCAGTGGTGCCAAATATCTCCACTAAAACAACATATAATATAAATATTGTATTATATGGATGAACAAGTTAAAAACAAAAATAATGACAAATAACCACAGATATCCAAATAATGTGCCCTGTCAGAACATACCCTAAGTCTACCTCTACCTTACAAAGATGAAAGTTCACAGATGAAAAAAAAATTAGATCAAACAGAAAAAGTTTTCATTGTAAACAATTAAGAAAATTATTCGCATTATGTTTGTATGTTATTATAAAATGTAAAATTTGTATATTTTACATATTTCTTCAATTATTAAACAATAATAACAAAAATAAACAAAAATTTAATACTTTCATCAAGTTCTTCTCCAGTTTCGTCTCCCACACAAACATTTTGACCTTCCCATGAGTTGTCTTAATAACAGGTATAATTTACCAGTGACAAACTCTTGTGCATTACAATGATGGCCATAAATTTCTATTAACAAAAATATTACTAATGACATTGCAGGTTACTTTTCACTTCCAAAAAGTGCCTGCCAAAGCCAGGAAGAATCTGAGCCAGTCAAGTAGTAAATTACATTAATGTTATGCATAATTAAATAGGGGATGGTTCTTTGTTTGTTGATTTGCTGTAAATTATTATTAAAACATAGTATGATACACACCACTTTGAAGGCATGTATGCTAGTTCTAGGAATCAACAAACTTTGTTTATATAAAACATTATTATGGGTTGGGTGATTTAACAGCTTTTTATGTCTGTTGAGTAAATAAAAGTATACTGCGTGCTAAACTTCTCGAGATGTTTACTGTTGTTGGCTTAAGGAAATAGTTTCCAATCCTAAAGCAACATCCTTGTTTTTATGTGAATTAACATAATGCCAATCAATGTGTTTTGGGAGTGAATTCATGCAAAAAAGGCAGCTTTTAACCCTGTTCTGTATACAAACATTTACCTGACATCAAAAATTCAGTGAGAATTTCATGCAGTAATTAAAAATGAACTGATCTGCAATGGATCTATCCGAAATTCATCAGTTGTGCACTTTTTTCAGCAAGGAAATATTTATTAAAACTGGCAGCAAATACAAGATTTCTTTCTCAAATATTTGCTTTCCTTTTGAACTTTTTGTTCAAAAAAATAATAATAAATAAATAAAATGAATAAAAAAAATTTTTTTCTACAAAATATATTGACCAGCACAATTTTCAACATTGCTAAGATGTTTCCGAAGCACCAAATCAGAATAGGCCTATTAGAATGGCATCTGAAGGATCATGTGACTGAAAACTACAGTAATGCATCACATGGATAAATTTAACACTATGTATATATAATTATTTTTCAACTACTGTATATAAAGAGAAATGGATTTACATAAGACTTCCATGCAGATTTCCAGGGCTTTAGAATATTTGCAAGCAGATGGCATTCCGCATTTGGCAGAAGTCATTGGGCACACTTATCTGACAGGGTTAAAAGAACTGGAAGTTTGTTGGTTATTTGTCAAAGTAAAACAGGTGTTGAGAGCTAAGCAGTGACCCACAGTAAAGTCTATACAATGCTGGCATTTATCATTGGAAAGCCAGATAATGGCTATTGACGTGACTGTAAGACTGCTACTCAACCTGCTTTGGAGAAGGTAATGGTAAGTTCAGTTAAGGTACTAAATCCAATTTTATTGAACTGAGCACATATAATGTAAGTGAAGAGGTCAGTCTCCATTTTTCCTTTTTTTTTTAGCTGTTAATGAATGCAGAAGAGCCTAAAAAGGAAGCTTTTGTTACCGTTATCTCTAGCAGCCAATTTTAATGAAGTCTTTTACAGGTACATGGTCCAGAGTATCAGGGCTTTTTTTAGAAACACTGTTTAGATTATTTGAGCAAATAATTTCAGAAGAGATGTACTCTAGAGAGGAATTAAAGCCACCTCATTGAGAAAAGAATTGCTAAGCAACAATTTCCTTGGCATGACATTGTCTTTCGCAGAAACATTATAGTCAAGTGTGTAAAAAAAGATCTCAGATCTAAGATCTCATCCTCTCCGCAAAACAGCTATATGGAAGAGTGGATGCTGTATGTATATGTGAAGAGGCTTTACTGATACGCTTTTTATGGAAATACTCACAAAAAGAGGTTCAAATTTACATTTGATTGCATAAGTTGATAGGAGAGATTATATCAGCACTACAGCACACTAGAATGAAGGTTTGACCTTTACAGAGTATTTGTCTGTTGGGAAAACAGTGCTTGGGTGTTTAACAGATGGTGCACTTTTCTAGTTTTCCATGAGATTGCACTGAGGAAGTAAGTACATGCTGATGTAACTGAACATATGAGCAGAAATCTGAAATAAAGGAACTCAAAATAAATGCTTTAGAGGCAGTGAAACACTGGGACAAACTGGTTGGGTACCAACTAAACATTAAAACAGATTTTTATTTAGCGGAATCATTAACATGTTCACAAGAGGCAAGGTCCTCTGTTCAATGATAGTGGTGCTATTAGTGGCTCACAATGGTAGTTGTTCTCATGATTTTTAAAGGGCATATATGGTCAGGAAAAGAAGACAAAAACCATTTAAAGCGATTCAGCTCATGTACTCACCGTGCACTGAGGGGTCACGAGTGAAAGACTGAGGAGGCAAGCAGGTGCTTGTTATATGCTTGTCTTGTGACACACACCAACATTTATAAAGTATGCCTGATATACACGTATGTTTTATTTATTTATTTTTCTTTTTATTGAAAAAGATATTCCTGAACTTGTCATGAAATATCTTGCAGGGTTGCAAAACTGAACTTGAGCCACTGATGTCACATGGGCTTTATAACTGATGTATTTACTATGTTTCTGAACCTAGTAACATTTAAGTTGTGTTGCTGTCTACGCTCTTAAAAATAGAAGTGCTTAAAATGGTTCAGAGCGATGTAATAGAATCAGATTTGAAGAACCAGTTTATAGTTTTTGTGAAGTTTAGGCTTACAATCAGTGTTTGGTGCTTGTACATCAGT
>JAUMHR010000045.1:14049546-14062164 GCA_032361145.1 Enteromius fasciolatus
TTGGAATAAAATGTTGTTCCAGGGTCAACAAAATATGTTGACCCAGGAACACGCCTAACTCAGCAAAATCAGGACGTTTTTAGGGGCAAGCCCTGTCTATGAAACCGGGCCATAGACCTCTATTGCTATTGTGATGTGAAGAGACTTTCAGCCAACATAACAAAAAATGTTTTTGAACCAAATCTACCCTGCCTTTAAGAGAATGTATGCTTGATGTGAAGATTCAATAAAATACACTTAAATTCAATATACAATCTAAAGTTAGTGTCTTATGCATTTTTTCTAAATAGGGCAATGTTTAAGAGCTCATTAAATACTCATAAGACACTATTTTTCACAGCATATGCATGTACGCTCTCTTAACTAAGGCAGGACCTCCGTTTTAGACATTGCAATGATTATCAATAAGACAACTGGCTTAGGACTATATTGCTGCCATAGTGAGCAGTGATTTTTTTATTTTTTTATATTGATGTATGAATGGATTGTCTCCACAGTCAACAGTCTCTGATTAAACAAATGACTTCAACTTTAAAGAAAACATCCTTCTTCTCTCAGGCAATGAGGCCATAACAGAGATTATGTTCAGAGATCATGCAGTGGAGGTCTCAATGGTCGTGCACAAAAGACACTTAATCAAACAAATGAGTCCTTGGTAAGAGGCAGCCACATACACACATAGGTCCTGCTCAGTGCTCAGATCACTCCTATTTTCTAAAGGCTGCCCGCATGTAAAGTTATTTTCATAAATCATGTGCTGCTCGGTATGCACCGCTGTTCACGTCGGTGTTTAATCAGGCAAGTAATGTTGTTCCAGTTTGGACTCTGACAGCTCCCAAGGGTAACTTTTGACACCTGTCAACATTTACAATGAACCAATATTGCATCACAATTAGCATTCAATATTCAAGCATCATTTGAAAAGACTGGATTCTGGACTCATGAATCACTGTGTTGCAATTAATAGTATTAGACAATCAAACCACTGCTTTATGCTGTAGTGTAATGACTAGAGGCAAAACGGCAAGCCTTGGGAAATCTCTCCACCATCACGATTACGGTGTTTACTTCAGTGACAAAATCCATCAAGATGTAAGGAAAAAAGACAGCAAAAGTAATTAGCCATCATGAGGAAAAGACCCAGCAACACAATACAAGCACCTTGTTGGGACAAAGAAGCAGCCTGGTTGCTGCCATTTTGCCCTGTTCAAAACCTCATCTGATGGGTGAAACCAATATAGACCTCAGGATAATTGGCTTTCTCCTCTGTCTACTTTATTATTCTTGAAAACTGCATGGAAAGTCTGGTTTCCTTGTTTCTAGAACATCTTATTTTATATATATATATATATATATATATATATATATATATATATCAACATAATCAATTTGTTATAATGTAATATGTTAACACTCCCAGACAATAAAATACAATAATAAAAAGATTGAAATTAAGCTGCATCATAACTACAGTGGAAATATCAGAGGAAAATTATTAGTTTAGGAGGTTATGAAATGTTGTTCTGGGCAAAGGGATGGGGTTATGGACGGGGGTGGGGGGGTTAGAGGTGTCTTCAAGGATTACTGGTCTAATGGGACACACATTACAAGTACTCATATTGCCTTTGTGGTAGCTGTTGGATGCTGAGAGCATATGCTTGATGAAACAACTTAATAATTTGTGGTGTGGCTTTATTGATGAGAAACACAATAGAAGATCAATAATTTTATTAACATAAAATCCATACTAGGGCCATTACAGGCTGCATCTAAATCAGAGATTAACAGATATATTGCACACATAGCATTTGTTATTGTAAGAGTATCTTGTTGTCAGTTAATACTGTAATCATCAGTAGTAGTCACAGTACTACACATCCATATCTACCTAAAACAAGCAGTATCTGCCTCTAGGGTGATTTCTTATAACTGGGACACTCAAATTTATTCAAAATCTAATATTCACTTCTGCTCTTAAAAATTGCATATATTAGAATCAAAACACTTCTTTTCTCTTCTATGACTAAGCAAGGTATGTCCATCATTTAGTACTAAATCTCCCACTTCCCTAAATAATCTACTTCCTCAATAAACCTGCATTGCCTCGTAATGCCACAGTAACTTGAAAGCACCCTTTCCTATCTTTTTTTAATATCCCTTTCTTTGTACAATCTAAAAGGATCAGGCAATTTGCTCAACTGGTGTTTCCTTGAGAACCTACTGATTGCGACAGCACTTTCAAAACATCTTCTTTGTTTTTTGTTTTTTTTTAAATCTCTTTGAGAAAGATCAAGCAAAGATTTTCCTCACCTGCTGTCGTCTTGATAGTCATGTCAAGCGATTGATTCTAGCAACACTTTCAAAGCTGATGATAAATAACAGAAGGATTTTAAAAGACAGGTTTGTGAGTTTTTTCCAAACTTGCACCTATTGTTTGCCTGCAATAACTGGTTGTTCACAATTCGCAGAGTAACATTGTAAAAAATAACTGTAATCACAGCAACTAGCAGCATTGTTATCATAAACTAACAGATGAAATGGCATCAAATAGTTAATCTCCTTTGCAAGGGTCTGTTTTCTGTCTGGAACCAGGGCACATTATTCTCTCTAAGCTTAAGGGAAGTATAAAGGCAGGCAATAGAGACAGAACACATTGAAGCAAAGAGTACTTAATCTGACACACTCACACTCAAGAGGCTAGAACAAGATCCAATGCAACACAATTTGTATCACAGAACACAAAGCAGACACTTAGAGACAAGAGGCCAGTTAAGTGTGGTTACTAACTGCAGTTTGTTTGTCCTTGCACTGTTTATATTTTAAACACCCGATCTGCAAAAGGAACAATGCAAAACAAGTGGAAAATATGGCCAAAAATCTATGAGGCACATACTTGACAGAAATATCAAGATGCAGAATGTTGCTGAAGGACATAGATATGAAGATGAATTTGTGTGATGCTAACATACAATAGCAAGTTTTCAAATAACAGAGCATGTTAATATTATTTTGATATTCAAGTAATTGTGTGAAAATTACACTTTATTAATCAAACCTCTGTAAATTTCTTTGAAAATGATTAAAAGATTTTTAATGACTAGTGTTCATTTCTTTTCTGAAATCTGCAGTAATACTGTATGTACTTATTGGTATGTATTTCGGGTCTCTCTAAAAAGTGCACCCTGTCACGTTTATGCCATGGGACCTTTCGGTACGAGGCTTTCGGTTCAGTACGCATTACATACTGAACAATTCAGACTAATACTTTTATATTTGGAAAAAAAAAGAGAGAGAGAGAATAAATTGTATAAAATATGCTTTCAGTGCTACTGTCACAGGGCGGTCCTCTGTGGCTTCGTCCGACCGCCGTCAGCGGGAACTCTCCCCGGAATATTAGTTCCTAGCCGGACCATTTCTGCCCACGTACCCGGAAGCGCTGCAGTGTTTTGGCGCGCTGTTTTGCCGGATAAAAGGCGGCGCTCGAGCCGAACTCAGTGCGAAGTTTTGTCTCGACAACTCTGAGCGTTTCTTGTGGATTATTCTGTGTTAAATGTCATTGAGCCTTCCTAGCACTCCTAGCAAAGAACAGAAAGATTGTGACCTTCTTTAGCTTAAGCACAACAGCGGCCCATGTGTTGAAGACATGATCTTTGCTGTCTGCAGGAAATGTGGATACACTCATCTTTCTAGAAAAAAACTTAAAAGAATGATTGAAATGGAGTTCCATTTAAAAAAAAAAAAAATGTTCTATTAGTTTATAACTATTACAATATTACATTTATTTTTTTAATAAGGGATATTTGGTTTTGGTTATAAATGAGGTTTTGTTTTATTTGCTGCTAACAAGAAACCCCAGAAGATGTTTAGAATTTTTTATGCTATTGCTTCTTTCATCTTCTTCTTTTCCTGTGTTTTGATCGGGAGATTCTGTACTCTTAAAGGACAAATGTAATAGCACCCTCTGTGAAAGTTCTGTCAATGGCAAAGAAGCGCTGTCTCATAAATGACGGAATTTCCATCAATGGTGGAGGAAAAGAATAGATCACTTTGAACATGCTGTTAACATTACTGGAAAAAGGCATGTTCATACCTTTGAGAGAACATTGCCAGAAAATTTGCCAAAGTTCTGAGAATTCCCTGTTAGCATGACATGTTCTGGCAGACTGAAATACGAATTTTATTTACCTGTCAAACTTACTTAGTATATATCTCACAAGCAGTTCTATGAGGTAAACAAAGCAAATAAGATTCAGTTTCCTTTATTTAACAAATTACATCTACTATCGTATTTTTAGTGGGGTTATTATTGTAGTAGGATTACTGCCAGGAGAAAACAGACTGACTAGCACTAGCCTGTGCAAATGTTGCGTCCAAGCCCACAAAAAACATATCCGAGTTGCTCAAGGCTAGCGGATCCATCAGGTGGAGTGTGCTGGCAGGTCTTGTCGTAAAACTGTCGAAAGGTCCACTCTCCTTTCATCACCTAATAAATCTACGAATGTAGCGCACAGCTCTAATATTCCATAGCATAGCATGCTAACCAGAAGTGAGTGCCAGAAAGTCATGATGAAGTAAGTGGATGAAAAAGATTGCTGATGACTCTGTCCCCAGTCGCAGTACATCACCACGACTGGGCGTCTCACCAAGATGACCTGGACATGTCATGTCCTGTTTTGCTCTAAGGGTTCAATTTGCCCATCCAGCAGTCGTGTATGAGATGAATGCGTGTGTCTGTGTATTTGCGTCTTTTTCTGTCTTCCCCTCCCCTCTCCTCTTGTTCTGGTATGGCCTGTGTAAATTAAACAGCCAGCATGGTGAAGCTACAAGACAGCGCTCAGAAACGCTGGTGCAATGTTACAAATTGCAAAATCAATGGTGCCAGCCTGGTCACCCCCATCTGTCCATCATCTTCTGACAAGATGAATTCACCTGCACTCTGACAATTACCTGCTGGCGGCTATGTAGGGCTGAGGTGCTGCTAGGCTGGAGGGGACCTGGGTTTTATTGTAAGATTACATACCATATACTGTATTCCTGTCAAGTATAAGAGTGCTACAGACATGTGGAGTTTGATGGGACTTGTTGTAGGTAGGGCACCATAGTGCTGTACCAATACTGGTCATTATTGGCTGATATTACATTTATTTTTAATTAGTTTGACATTAATAAGTGGACATGAAATGTGATCCAGGACCACAAAACCACTCATGGGGATCCATTTTTGGAAACTGAGATGTATACATCATCTGAAAGCTGAATAAATATGAATTATATTGATGCATAATTTTTTAGGATAGAACAATATTTAGAGATTTGAAAATCTGCAATCTGAGAGTGCAAAAATTCTAAATATTGTGAAAACAACCTTTAAACCATTCAAATAATGTTCTCAGAAATGCATATTAAGAAAAATGTATCATTTTGGCCCATACAATGTATTTTTCTCTACTGCTTCAAATTTGCAAGTGCTACTGTACTTAAAGGAACAGTTTACCCAAAAATTTAAATTCTCTCATCATTTACTCACCCTCGAGTAGTTCCAAATCTGTATGAATTTCTTTGTTCTGCCGAACAAAGTAATATGGAAGTCAATAGTGACCCAAAACAGCCTGGTAAATACATAATTCCAAAACTTTCATTTTTGGGTGAACTACTTCTTTAAGACTAGTTTTGTGGTCCAGGGTCACAAATGAAAAAAATATGCTTTGATTTTTAAAAGTAACAGTATGTTATAGGTAACAGTTTTAGGTAACACTTTAATTATATTTAAATTAATGAAACGTCTTTCCAAAGCATTTCAGTAGGATATTCTAACATTTTTAGTTATAGCAAATGTTCAGAACATTTCTGTAACATTTGCAAAATTATAAAATGTAATGTTTCCTTAATATTTTGCATAACCAATAGAAAAAAAAACGATATATATAAAATAAAAACATTATTAAATATAAACACACTGTCTCACCCAATCTGTCATCAGTGCAGTCAACTTCAAAATGTCAATCAGGAGAGGTTAAAAGCCCAGCTCACATCGTCTCACTTACCCTTACCATTGCTTACTGCCAACTGCCACTCGCTGTCTTTACTGCTTTGCAAGTTTGGAAGTCTCTACTTACCTGCCTCTCTTACTAAGCTCTTCTTGGAGTTAGCCTGTGTGTTGAAGGAAACTTACTGGACGGAGTTGGAAGTTCACTTACCTGGTTTTAATTCACCACGGAGCTGATTGTGCACACGACGAAAGCCTCCTTCCTTCAACACGTGAGGCATTCACATGACTTACCTGAGTTAACACACCTATTACACATACCTATCTCCTCAGACTGCTGCCAGCTCGTCCTCATCGAGCGTTTCTCCAACCGCAGCTGTAAAGAGATAAGAGACCAGGATTAACATCTGCGGGTACTGTGGATTCCCACATTCTGAGGAAAGGAAACTTCTGACAGGAGATCGCTTTAAACTCACCCTTGATGATCACTGGAGCACTTCCCAAGTCTCACAGCTTCAAGTCAATAACTGATCTACTGCTTTACTTAAAGCTTCAATAAAACTGTTTTGTTTATACTTGCCCTCCTCTCCGTCTCCTTCCTTACTGAGCCTTACACAATCACATGATAATCTTGAGTACCTATACAGTATTACTGCACTGTAATACTAAGTCTCTTAGGAGGGAATCAGGATATAATAGAATATCAGTCAGAAATTAGGAACTTTGTGCATTGGTGTGATGTAAATCACCTTGTCAATGTTGGGAAAACTAAGGAAATGTTAGTGGATCCAAAACATGTGGGTGATTACAGTCCAGTAATAATTTAAGGTAATACAATTGAACAAGTGGATATATTTAAGTATCTTGGGGTGGTCATTGACCATCCATTGGAAAGCCCACACTGATTATCTCTGCTCAAGATTCCAGCAAAGATTATACTTCTTAAGAAGACTCAGGTTGGAGTTAATCAGAAAATTATGCTATTGTTTTACCAAGCTGTATTGGGAAGTTTACTAAATTATGGAATACAGGCTAGGTATTGGTAATATTTCAGTTAAATTAAAATCACAGTTGGTACGTCTTGTGAAAGTTGCTATGAGAGTTATAGGTGTAAGAGAGTATACATAACTTCAATTCATTTATGAGTCATTGGTTTTTTAGAACGCACAAGTAATAGTAAGTGACTCAAGCCATGTTTTATCTTCAGCATATCAACTACTGCCATCAGGATAGCGCAGAGCAGAGCTTTTGACGGTTGTCCATGTGGGTGAACTAAAGAGTGACTAGCACTTGCACCAATAGCAACAAAACACAGACATATGATGCTGTTTCACTTGTCACTTGACAATCACACAGTGTAAACTATCAAAGACGCGATCTGAAAGAATTGCAGACGAGTCGCCGTGTGACATTTGTGAAATTTTTGCCATGCTAAATATCTGGACCTGTCAGCGATTCAAAGTCATGCCATGTGAAATGTGTTCTGACTGAAAATAACATTGGCGATTACCTACAGCCAATGAGAGCAACATTTAGGGCAGCGGAAGTTGGGGGACAAGTTAAAAAGGTACCCTATAATAGCACACATACTGTGCATCTAGGACACATCTATTTGATGTCTGCATTTACATCTTCAAGACGTATTATTTGGGTTGTTTGCTCATCTGCAATATGTCTTTTGGACGTCTGCTTTTAGATGTCAAATAGATTTCTATCAGATGTCATTAATGTTTATGATTTAGAACGATGTTAAACTGACATCTGAAAGAAGTCTGACAGACGTTTGTAAACAGAAGATGCTTTCCAGATCAAGTCATCTTTAACAGACATGTGTTCTATGTCTGTGCGGGTGCGTGCTACCAGAAAAATGGCCATATAAGGATTTTCACCTTCATCTATGTCATGAAGACCTAAGATCGGAAAGAAGTCACCGTAGTTTTTTTGTTACAGAAATACTCTGACATAGGTACAAATTATGTTTTAAAACACTGGCCATGCCCTCCTGAAAAAACTCCATGCTGGTTAGGTATGCTGGGATGCTGATTTAAGCTGGTTATGCTGATCAATGGCAAATGACCAGGATAAACCAGCAAAAGACCAGCTTAAACCGGTTTCAAAACATACCTAAGCAGTATATTGTTCTTTTCCAGCAGGGTGCTTAGCATAAGGATCCAACTTTTTAACAGTGTAAACAAATCTAAATGTTTGAAACAGCATTTTACCCACATTTAAAATAGATTTTGTTAGCTTGGCATCGGCTGCTTAAAGTTTTTATTTACTTAAAAAAAAAAGATGAAGCTATGCCAGCTAGAGGAGATTAGCATGATGCTTGTGGTTAGCAAACTATGCTACAGAATAACAGAGTTCATGCTGCTTCGTAGATTTATTAGGTGAGGGGATCTTCTGACAGCTTTACAACTAAACCTGCCAGCACATTTTACCTGATGGATCCGGGGCATTTTTTTGGGCCTGGACATAAAATTTTGAGCGCACGGACTAGCACAGTGAATCTGTTTACTCAGAACTGATAATAATTCCTGGCAAAAGACGAGATAATTACATACGCGGGTCTGGAAATGATCTCTAGGGGTCTCCGGTGCTAGCGCTGCCATGCTAATTCACTCAATAATCAATCAAGGGCTTTGGCTCTGATGTTTTACTGATTCATCGCCACCTCCTTTGCTGCCCCTTGTAGTCTCCTGCCCCTGAAATATTTTTCTTAACCCCCACTTGTTTCCTCCATGCCAGACTGGTCTCCGTAGTATTATGTGAGCAGATGTGCCGAGCGTTTTTGGCTGACAGATAGACAGCAGCTCTGGCTTCCACATCTATCATTCTCCCACAGCCTCCCATGCATGGGTTAGGACCGCCACCACAACAGGATTAGATCACAAACTGCACTTAAACCTTCACAAAGTGGCTATCATTCACTCTTCTCCTTGCTTCACTCAGTAGTTCTTTTACAGCCCATTCTGGCTTTCCTTGTTTGTCACCTGACACATGAGTTGATCACATCCTTTATGAAAAATTAACCATGGTTTTACTGTGGTTAACCATGACTATAGTAACCATGTTTTTTTTGTTTGGTTTTTTTTTGGGGGGGGGGGGGGGTGGTTTTAAAAAAACATGGTTCTGATACCATGGTTTTACTGCAGTTATATTCTAGTAATACTATAGTAAAACTGTAGTAAACCATGACTGTAGTAACAGTGTTTTTTTGTTGCAGTTTTTTGGTTTTACAAAAACATGGTTTTACTGCAGTTATATTGTAGTAATACTATAGTAAACCTGTAGTAAACTTTGACAGTAGAAACCATGGCTCCTCTTCAGGAACTCGAGCCACGTCAAACGAGACGCGATGGGGAACGCCTCCAGCGGAATGTGGCCGACTTAAGCTTTTTGTGATTCAGAGATGCGCTCTGTGTGTGTCAGTCCTTGGATGTGTACAGTATGCTTTGATCTCGGAGGGCTCTTTTTGAGCAGAGAGCCTCCACGTGCGCTTCTCATGATGCCGGCCCCACTTTTACCAAGGTGAATGCTATGGCTGTACTCAGGGAATCACGCTGTGGGATTTGATGAGGACGGCGATCCCTATCCTCATCCTTTTCCCACCAGATCAAGCGAATGTACGTATAAGCATATTGTCATTACGAGCAGCTGGGGACCAGAGCTCGTGCTGTCAGTCCTCGAGGGGGCTGATAGCGTTTCTGTCCGAAAATGTTCCTCCCCCGCCGGACACACTCCGAGGAGTGTCTGTGCATGCAAGCTCGCGGTGCTCTCCCGCTGCTGCTGTGGCATGGTGGCGTTTGAGATGGCGAGCCTTGCATCTGGATCTCTTGTGTGAGATCGCACTGTTGCTATGACACGTTTCTTCCTGAGGGGAGAAAATGCTTGTGCGTAGTATCAGCGCGCGTTGCCATGCGTAATGGCATTTAATTCTGAGGACCTAAATAGCTGGATTTTTCACTGCATCAGCAATGTTCCAGCTCCTCAGTCAGGGAGTGTCATTTCTGAAAACCCACATTAAGTAGAGTCAGAGTAACGCTCCCTGACCGGAAGCTTCCTCTAGGGAAGAGTGGTGTACACCGCATTACTGGCAGGATTAGCAGATTGATCTCCTGAGGGCACTAAGGAGAGATGGGCACCGTCATCTGCACCAGTGTTCCAGGGCGCAGCGGTCTCCAGCGAGTCTTTTCCGCCCGAAACGTAGCGGAGCTGAAATGTTCGCCACCTCCTCTGTAGGTCTCTAGAGCAGCTAGATCAGTCATCTCCTGCTGGTCCTCCACTTCAGGGCACCAAATTAGCAGCTCTAGTAACACCAGATGCCAGTCTTGCAGAGACTGGTTCCCGAAATAGGTCACCTGGTGGTGTGAGAGCCCCTGCCAAGAGTGTCTTGTGGGTCCTGCCGAGCAGGCTCTGGTTCTACCATTATGGTCTTCCTGGTGATGACGCGGTCTGAGGACTGTTGTTTCAATAGAAGACTTTAGTAGTCCTGATGTTCAGGACTTCGGAGGGTAGCCCCATCTGGGGAAGAGTAGTGTACACCGCATTACACAGTGCCCGTCTCTTCTCAGTGCCCTCAGGAGACCAATCTGCTAACCTTGGAGACGTAGTGGAGCTGAAAAGCTTGCCATCGGGCTCCCTTTTGAGGGGGAGGAGCCCCTCCTCTTCCCCCAGAGGCCAGTCTTTAAAGGCTGGTTTCCTTAGTAGACTATTCGGCAGTGTGGAAGCTACTACCGAATATGTCTCGTTGGGTCCTGCACACTGTAGAAAGAGGCTACAGTATTTAGTTTGAACTGCCTCCGTCGCAATTTGTGGGCGTTTGCCCACACTTGTGGGCACAGAGCAGGCTCTGGTGATGGAACAAGAGGTAGATGCTTCCTTAAGAAAAAGGGAAGAAGGATGGAGATCTCAGGCTCCTAAACTGCTCAGTGATGAAGCTGAAGTTTAGGATGCTGACTGCCAAGCAGGTCGTGTCACAAATCAGGTCCGAGGACTGGTTTGTCGCGATAGTTCTAAAAGACGCTTTTACGTGTCAATCCATCCTTCTCACAGGAAGATCCTGAGGTTCGCTTTTGTGGGCAAAGCATACCAATATCAGGTTCTTCTTTGGCCTGGACTGAATCCCAAGAAAAGTGTGCTTTCTCCAGCACAGAGAACCACTTATCTTGGTGTGGTGTGGGATTCGACTACGATGCAGGCTAATATGATACCTGCTCGGATCGAGTCGATCCTCACTGCAGTCGTAAGAGGGAGAGAAGGCCGGCCCCTCACTGTCAAGCAGTTTCATGGACTGCTGAGTCGGATAGCAGCTGCGTCCAATGGTATACCTCTTGGCCTGCTGTACATGAGAACCCTACAGTGGTGGCTTAGGAACAGAAGTGTTTCCCTGAAAGGAAATTCCCTTCACATGATCAATGTGTCACGCCGAGAAAACATGCCTTAGACATGTGGAGGGAACCACATGTCCTCGTCCGGAGTGGTGAAAACTGAGCCACAGGTCTCTCAGCTGAGGTTGTTGAGACTATCCTCCAATCCAGAGCTCCATCTACGAGGAAACTGTATGCTGCTAGCGCTGTGTTCTCTGAGGAAAGTAGGTGACCTTCAAGCCCTCTCTGTCTTGCACCCGCGAGCGGGTTACAGCTTTAACCCCCTGAGGTCGGCAAACGCACCCATGCGTTTTGAGGTGTCGTCTGCTGATGACACTGATAAGAACTTAAATTACACACTGAGTTTTGATCGTACAGATAAGAGCAATACAGCAATCGAATCTGTGAAGGGTCTGCTGAGCGGTAAAGTACTGGGTGTTTGGGTGAAAGCGGTCTGGGTGGCAACTAGTACTCAGGGGAAGGTTCCAGGGGCTCTGAAGAGGCTTCATTTGAAGGTTCCAGCACTGCTTTTGTAGAGATGATCTGCTAATTTACAAAATTAAAAACAGCAAATTGTTTCACTGTAGTAATGAGTTATTTCTATAGAAATTAATCACATGCTATACAAATAAACATGACTTAGTGCACATACACAACATTATACCACCTACTGTACCTGCTTTACACTATATTATGTAGGGCTGCCTGCAACATTATTTTTTGATAACTAATTTTTCTTTTTTTTTATTAATTGGATTAAAAAAAAATTTTTAATAAATAAAAATGTAATTATTATTTTAAACAATGTCATTTCACAAAACAAATATAATAAATTTATCTATATAGGCTCTTCTGTATGTTAAAAGCATTAAAGTGTTAATATATAAACATTACATTCTAAACCTAAAAACACCAGACTGCTTACTATTTTATAACAGAATTTAAAACAAAGACACAAAACTTTAACTTGTAAGAGGTATGAGGAACAAATCATGGGACGAGGAGGCGTGTGGATTCAAATGCAACATGTTTTATTAACAGGACAGAGTGAAACAGACAGGGTCGATCATCAGCAAACAGGTTTAACGTAGGCAGAGACAAGAGAATAGTCACAAGCAGTGGTGGGCAGTAATACTTCAGTAAGTACTTAAATACATTTTTCAGGTATCTGCACTTTACCGGAGTAGTTTTATTTTTAGCAACTTTTACTTTTACTTCACTACATTCCTAAGCAAAGGATCATACTTCTTACTTCACTACATT
>JAUMHR010000045.1:14135955-14157499 GCA_032361145.1 Enteromius fasciolatus
AGCATTACAATAATCTAACCTCGAGGTCATAAACGCATGAATTAACATTTCTGCATTTGAGGTTGAGAGCATAGGACACAATTTAGATATGTTCTTGAGATGGAAAGATGCAGTTTTACAGATACTAGAAACATGGCTTTCAAAAAAAACAGCACACCTAGGTTCCTAACTGATGAAGAAGAACTGACAGAGCATAGTTTGCTATAGTTTTCATATTTTAATGAAAACCAAATATAATTAATACATAAAATCAATAAATAAACATGCAACTAATTAATATATTCATAAAAATACAAAAAATATATATATTTATTTAATAATAATATTTTGTGATTAATTCATTCATTCAAATGGACCATATACTATAGTCGTTCCCAACCACATTCCTGGAGGCCCCCCAACACTGCATATTTTCTATGTTTCCCCTCAAACACACTTGATTGACCTCATCAGCTCATTAGTAGAGATTCCAAGACCCGAAATAGGTGTGTCAGACAAAAGAGAGATGCAAAATGTGCAGTGTTGGGGGGCCTCCAGGAATGTGGTTGGGAACGACTGATATACTACAACAAATGTGCCATAAAATTATAAGCACACTTGCATGAAGTCTATATTTGTGACCCTGGACCACAAAGCCAAATTTAATGGTTTCTTTGTTTTTAAATTGAGATAAGCTTAATAAACAAGCTTGTATAGTTTATTAGGATATTTGTTACAATATTTGGCAGAGATTTGAAAATATATAACTGTTTAAAAAATAGTTAACTTTCTGAAAATCTGGAATCTGAGGATTAAAAACAAATTTAAATTGCTTTTATATTTACAAATTTACAAAATGTATTCATTGAACATGATCTTTTGATTTTTGGTATAAAAAAATGCCTTATTTTTGACTTATAGTTGAGCATTGCTACAAATATACCCTTACTACTTAAGACTGGTTTTCTGATCCATGGTCACATATACACTTAGAATAAGAAAGAAAATTAAAAATAGAATAAAAAAGAATAAAATGCTATGGAGTACACAACAGACATCAGAATGCAGCATTTTTTTCCCTTGCTGTGGGTCGTGACGCACCAGTTGAGAATCTCTCAAGTGATTCTGTTCATTGGATCAATAATGTGTTTGACTTCATCAGGGCACAGGCTGTAGTGAGGACACAGGCTCGAGTCTCATTCTTCCCTGACCTTTTGAACCCCGAAGACAAATTCTGTCAACTCCACCAGAGCAGCACCTTCATTACTTGGTAATGCATCTGAACTTAGTACAAGAGACAGCTTCATGTCATCATGATTCAAGTGGCTGGCATTCATGCTTGATTAGTCAGCCATGAAAAGCTTCTCAAGGATTAGCAGAGTTCAGTTCAGCAGTGGTACAGTATCTATTGATTGCACCCACATCTTTTTAGGACCAATGCACATTCACAATGCATCAAGGACCTTCATTGATCAGAGATGTAATACATATTTTCAGCATGCTTTACTGAAGCGTACAGAATATTTATAATAAGCCCTTGTTTTCTGTTTTCCGTAGCTTTATAATAATGGCATGCATCAGTGTTTCTGGCCACAGAATACCTAAGGAGATTGGTATGGGATACGAATGAAATTATTATAATAAGAAAAGTAATAAACATCCATAATAATGCAAGAGTCCTAAAGCAAGTTGAACTGCTTTTATGGACTATCTTTATCTATCTGTGCAAATTTAAAGATTTGCAGGTTTTTCACCTTTTTGCAACATATTTTCTTCTAGTGCTAAACACAGAGCTTCAGCTGGACAGGATGAAGCAGAGCATGGCCAGACGAACCCTCCTGCTGGACTCCAACCAGCCGTACACTTTCTTCCAGCTCACAGTGGAGAGAAACTCAGTAGATGTCTGCAGGAACTTCACAGCCTATCTACTGGTGTGTTTCATCCTCTTCAACTATTTTTACACAATATTGATGTGCAACTGAGACCTGTGGATGAGAAGGAGGAGTCTTGTGACCTTCATGTTGCAAACACTGAATGTTTTGAGTGCTGATGAGAGTGCAACGACAATATACACTCATATGTTAGATCTAGTTAGCGCTAAGTACAAGCCGAAATGCTTTTGTGCTCCAAACTGCAAAACATGTGATTCATGTGATTTCTCTGTAATCATATTCTCTCACTTATCATTGTTGTCATTTAAAATGCAAGCTGTTTCAGTGGGGGTTTTTTGGGGTTTTTTTTCTTCTGGTAAGAAATCTTTCATCTCATTCTATTCCTTTTTAGCCTGAGTTTAAGGACAAGCTAAGTCCAATCTTCATCTCAGTGAACTACAGCCTGGCTGGCTCCCAAGATGCAGTGCTGCATGGACAAAGTGTCGCCGTTGGACAGGTGAAGGCTGGAATATATTGTTTTCATCATTACAGTGACACTTACTCATTTCTATGAACCCACTGAAAGCTGTTGTTGTATCTAGACACGGATAATACTAAACTGTGGTCCAGATAACATCTGTATACCGGACCTGAAGTTGAAGGCAATAGCGTAAGTTTTTTTAAATTATATTTAAATTATATTATATATATATATACAGTTAAAGTGATAAACCAGACAAGTAAACATTATATCAAAACAACAGGTCAACACAACCAATCCTGATTGGAGATGAGAATCCAGCGCTGCTGATTATCGAGGCTGAGAATCGAGGAGAGGGAGCGTATGAAACTGAGCTACATATCATCCCGCCGGCACACACACATTATCAGGGTGTTGTGAACAACCAGAAGGTAAGGGTTTAGTCACTTCCTGTTTGTTGCAGACAGGATCACAAGTTACAAGTTACAGAACATCAATTCCAATAAAGCTGCCGAGTGAACAGACCGTTACTGTTGTATTCCGAGAAAAATAAATCAGTTTCCTTAGAAAAAAGCAAAAACACACACACACATAATTGTTGAGGTTTTTAAATCACACACAAACACACACACACATATATATATATATATATATACTGTATATCATGTATAGCTTTAGAGCACTAGAGCAAGCCTGACAAATAACACCTGACTGTCCTCTTTCTGTCATCAGACTTCATTTATGTTCATGTGAATAGTAGCTTTATTGCTAGGTTGAATCACATTAAGGTGTGAAATGTGTTTTGCAGGACTTCAGTCAGTTGGTGTGCAGTCAGAAAAAGGAGAATGGCTCAGTCGTTGTGGTTTGTGATCTGGGAAACCCCATGGAGGCTGGACATCAGGTCAGGGTGACATGATCAACATAATAACCCAGCTTGGGTGACCATTTACTTTCAGACGGTTATAGAACATTTTGTTCTTGGTGTTTTCTCTCATTCAGCTGAAAGCAGGTCTTTACTTCAGCATGGGTGGTCTGGAACAGGTGGAGAACTACATCACGTTCCAAATGCAAATACGAAGGTGTGAACATTCATATACACAAACCATCTGTGCTGCAAACAATACAGAACAAAATGATGTCTCTATTGTGCTAGCTTATCTGCTCCATTATAAACGCTAAACTGTTCTGCACATGATTTTTGTGCATGACAACAACAATCATTATCTTCTGTTTCTTCTGCTTGATCTCTCTTATTGTTTTCAGTAAGAACAGCCAGAACCCCGACAGTAACCTGGTCCAATTGCAGGTTAAAGTTAATGCTGTAGCTTCCCTGGAGATGCGTGGGTTAGTGCTGCTGCTATTTTAACATATTTTGTTTCCCCCATTTAAACATCAACAGCAAAAAAATGAAACTGAAGGGAGATGATGATTTGTTGGCTGAAAGGTAGAGTAAAAGCAACATTCTCATTTTTGTTATTTTTATGATAAAGTACTGAAATAATAAAACTTAACAAACCTTAAAAACTACATAGAAATATAAAATATAAAAAATTAAATTAATTAATTTAGTAATTTAGAAAAAAGCAACACATATATATACACATTAAAATATATAAAATATATAAAAATCTGAATATATATAGTTAAAAATCTGAATACATATATTCAGATTTATAATTATATTTTCACATTTACTTGTATATACTCAAAATAATAACTATATATTCAGACTTATAACTATATATTCTAAACTTAAATTTATATATTATGATTTATAACTATATAATTACATTTCCTTCTATATATTCAGACTTATAACTATATATTCATATTTACATATATATATTCAGAATTATAACCATTTATTCAGATTTACGTCTATATATTCATATTGTCACGATGTGGGTGCAGGAAAGCATGAGCAGAGATTTGACTTAACGAACAAACAATCTTTTAATATCTAAACAGGCAGACAGATAGTCAGGATAATCCACATACAAAATAACTTCAATACCGGACAACATAGACTAAACAGAAAGAACTTAAATAGTGACGACAATTCACACAAACGAGGAAGGCACACCTGAACACAATAATAATTAACTGAAACTAGGTCACACAGAGCACATGGGGAAAAACATCTTGTTTTTTTAGTGCGCTTTCCAAAAAAACGTAATCAAACTGCAGTTGTTTGTTTTGTTCGTTTTTTGAAAATTAAAAAAACAGTTATCTCTTAATAAACTCTTAATATATATGATATATATGATAATTCCAAATATTAACAAAATCTGTAACTGTATAATGATGAGACTCAAATAACACTATTACAGAGTCTCTTCTCCAGTTGACTGTGTCCTGCCTATAGCTAAATGGGAGCCGAAGGATTACCCAAGTGATTTGGAAGAAACAGGCCCACTTGTAGAGCATGTATACGAGGTAATATGCTCAGTCTATGATTAAAGTTAACACCGTTCCCTTCACTACTTAACTTGTTTTCTCCTGTCTCAGCTAAGGAACTTGGGCCCCAGTCCAGTCAATATAAAGCTTACACTGGAGTTTCCTGTTTCACAAAATGAGTCCTATCTGCTGTATGTGTTTGCTAATGCTTCTGAAGAGCTCATCTCCTGTCACACCAACTACTCCAACATCGACCCACGTGGGGTGAGAGTGCCCCCTACTGACCATAGTTTTTAAATCAAACTCTCTAAAACAAGTAGTATGTTAGCAAATATAATCTTAACACACTTTATAAGGTTAAAAAGGCACACCGATATCTGTAAAAAAAAAATGGATTTTATCCTAACAACAGTTTACTGTGATGGTACCGTAGTAAAGTGTTACTGTTTATTTTAATACATATTATTATATAGAAACTGATTATGATACTGAATGATTACTATAATCGTAAACACAATTACTGGGATTTACATATCACTCCAGGATACTGTGGTATGGTAAAAATCATGATATATTGTACAGTATATAAGTACAGTATAATACAGTTTATTCAATGGCAATAACTGCTACCTTTGCTATTTATCTTGGTCCACAGTTAGTAAAGTTGCAGCCCTCCAGTACCCACGTTCATCATTTCAACAAACGTGACTTGTCACAGAAAGCAGAAGATGAACAGCAGTGGCAAAACACTGTCCATGTGGTACAGTTTGGAATAATTCCGATTTTTTTATTGTTGTTGGAAGTTTCTCATGACTCACACTCACTATTTATTGGATCACAAATACATTAACACATCGCTTTTGTTACCAGTAGCTGTTTATTTACAGAAATGTCAATAACTCAACGATAATTAGCTGTTATTGTTATATATCTCACTGTGCAGAACTGCTCTGGTGGTGAGCAGTGTCTTCGGTTTGAGTGTGAGGCTGCAGGACTGCAGAGAGATGAGAGGGCCATAGTGAGAGTGATGAGCAGACTGTGGGTACAGACCTTCTTAAAGGTGGGCAAACCTTTAAAGATCAAACACTTGACATTTGATAAAATCATCGGATATTCATAGCTCTTTCTCTCTGTGTTTCTATCTCCATTTGCCGCCCAGAGACCATACGTAAATTTCGTTCTTCACTCCAGGGCTCACTATGTGGTGGCAGATGTGCCCTCAAAAATTAAGCCTGAGGTGCTGCCCAGAGGAAACGCAGAGGTGACATTACTTCTTTGGTTTGTATCATAAAATGTATGCATTATTTACAACTCCTTGTAAATCTATCTAGACACATACAAATATAGTATGGAGACGCCCAGATGGACAAGAGGAGGTACCTGTGTGGTGGATAGTAGTGTCAGTCATCGCTGGACTGCTTCTACTGGCTGCTCTGAGCACCATCTTCTGGAAGGTACTTCTATATAGTGAACAGCAGAGGGTGCTTTGTCCCATACAGGACTCCTGGCCTACAGCAAAGAAAGCATGTCACTGTAAAAGATCATACATATATATACACACGTATGCTTACCACAAATCTACACTAGGTTTAATAAACAATTTTGTATGTTTTAAGGTGGGTTTTTTCAAGCGTAACCGCCCTCCATGTGACGATGATGGCGATGATATGCAGCAACTGAATGAAGAACCTAACGGAAAATCTTGATCAGACATCACATATCTTGAGGGGTTTTCTGTAATTGAATTAAATATATACTATACTACTTTGGTCAAATTTGAATGAAGTCTCACCAACGCTACATTTAGTTGAACTAAAATACAGTAAAAAATGTAATGTATAAAAAAATGACTGTTCTGTCTTTTAATGTTTTAAAATGTAGTTTATTCCTGTAGTGCAAAGCTGAATTTTCAGCATTATTACTCCAATCTTCAGTGTCACGTTAACCTTCAACAATCATTGCTTTATATTCAGGCAGAAAAAAAAGGTACATTGATGCTCAGGGCTTTCATTTTAATTTATGTTAAAGAAATGTAGATAAATATGTAGATGCATGAGCATTGTCTCACACCCACTGCCATTATTTGTTAAATTTGAACTATTTCAGATGGGTGATGATACATTTTTGATTATTATTCAAAATCAGATCACTGAGCCGCAGAACACTGAGCCCTATTCATAAACCATTGTTATGTAAAATGTCACTTTTTAATTTCATTTATGAGTATAATTCATTATGCATATGTTTCACACACTGTAAATCATTTAATTTCTGCTGTTTTTCATTGTTGTTGTTTTTGTCATTAATTAAAGTGTCTTGTCTGCAGTGAAGTAATCACAATGCTTTGGGTTTGAGTAAAGAAAACCTTTTGTTTGTGAGCACAGTTTAAAGATGTGAGTGCATTTTCATGATGACTAGTGAGTGAGGCAAAAACATTGAACCATGTGTGGATAAGAATCACATAACTTATCTTAAAGTTATATAGTGTGGCTCTTAATCAGTTTATCTGAAGCCTTATGTTTTGTCATATTTTTCAAACATTGTTCATTTATTTGTGAAAAGCTTACAGTAATTAGCAAAAAAAAAAATATTAAGTACAGCCTTAAAAGAGTTGTTAACTAAAAGAGAGAGAACGAGAGAGAAGTTGATGAAACTTTGATTCAATTAAATGTGTATATGAGTTTGTTGCTTGACTGGAATATATTTAGAGAAATTTAGCATTACATTGCTTGCTCACCAGTGGATCCTCTGCAGTGAACGGGTGCCATCAGAATAACAGTCCAAACAACTAGTTAAAACGTTACAATAATCCATGTGACTTCACCCCCTTAATAAACATCTTATGAAGCAAAAAACGACATGTCTGTAACAGACAAATCCATCATTAAGGCTTTTTAACCGTAAACCATTTTCTCCGGCTGAAATACAATATCCTCTACCCATTATACTGCATGTGCACAAAATAAAAACAATCTTTAACAATTCTAAACAAATATGTTTGCCCGATTTTAATGTGAGAGGATAACAGGAGATGGACTTATTATTTATATTCATATTTAGTTGTTTTAACGTTAAAATTCCTTAATTATGGATTTGTTTCTTACAAACATGCCACTTTTCACTTCACAATGCATTCATTGCTGGACTGGATTTGTGTGGATTATTTGTTGAATATAGTGCTATGTTTTAATCAGCTGTTTAATCGGACTCATTCTGACGGCACCCATTCATTGCAGAAGATGTATTGGTGAGCAAGTGATGTAGACTAATGCTAATGCTAGACTAATTTCTATAAGTCTGCTCTGATGAAGAAACAAACTCATTATGGATGGCCTGAGGGTGAGTACATTTTCAGCAACTTTCAATTGTGGGAAAAGTTGCATGAGCCTCGGCCGACAGAGGGCGCGTGGAAGCGCTGCACTCCAAAATCTCCCCCTCCCATCTGGGACAACAGGACTGAAAGAAGCGGAGCAGTACTTGGGAAGGGAGTGGGCACCCGTGGCAACCGCACTTTGGAGCAGTCAGTCTTGTGCCATCCCGCAACGAAACATGGATGAACTGCTACTTAAGGGGGATCTGACGATGCCGCTGTGAGAATGCGTCCGCCGCACACCTCCCGCTCTTTTTTTCTTTTTCTTTTCCTCTCTAGTGCTTGGAGGACGCTGGCGAAATCCCTGCCGACCCCAGGAGCAGTTGGTGAGTTTGATTTGAGATTGTAGCATCCGTCTTTGAGCGTGATATTTGTGTAGCGCGACTCCGCCGTGAAGAACGGAACATCGATTCGCGTCTTTATTATGTAACCGCCGCATTTTGAGCTCACATCGATTCATTGCGCGCCGTTGCTTCTGTGCACATTTACTTTAGAGCCTTATGGGAGTTACAGTTTGGAAACAAAGGATTTCAAATCTGTTCGGCCCCTCAGATGACCCTGCGGTGTGTCTGCAAAGTGATTAAGTAATTTATACGGGCCTCGAGCTACAGAAAAACAGCTTTATAGCAATATGCGTCATTCCTATCTTGATTTACACATCACACATTATCTAATAACTAACTCCAGGCTAGTACTGTTTCGTATTTTAAGCCCACCCACACTGTTATTATCATTAAAAAAGTTCACTGAGAGGTACAGTGATACGGACCTCGGAAGGTCATAATGATTTGAACAAGTATGTGTTTATTATGAAAGTGTATATGTAGGGGAGACCGGGGTAAGTTGTCTCACTTTGTTGCCAGTAGATGTTTCTTGAGGTAGGTTTATATTTGTAAGTTTTTGAAAGTGAATTTTCGAATATTTAAAGTCTTTGCTAACAAAAAAATGTTTGTATTGTTTATTTCCTTATATTGTTACATCAAGGGAAACCTTTTGTGTCAACTTGCTTCACTGAAAACCTGTCACATCATAATATGGACTTGTCAGAAGAGTATTGTTATTATAATTATTATTATTAAACAGCACAATTAATATAATAAAATGTAACATGTATAAAAATCAAAACATTAGGAGAAAAACAACATTTGTGTAATTGGACTCAAAACATTTCCCTCTGTGATAACTAGGCCTCTGTCTCTGCTATACTGAGACTAAATATATATATATATATATATATATACATACACAAACACACACTTGCATTAAAATTGTATTTGTTTGTAATTACTGTTATTTTAATATACTTGTCTTACAAATGCAACCCTACAAAGTACTGGCAAATTGAAAACAGATTTATTTTGAACACTTCTCTGAATTTTCTTGCTCTAGTTTTGTTACTCTGGTCTGGTGGCAGTTTGTCACCACAGGACCAAGCGGATCTTAAGGAGCTGTTTGTGCAAACTCTTTTGTGAACCCCTTTTTCTTCCTCTGCAACTTCCAATGAATATTAATGTGGGCTTGAAGCTTCTTTTCTCTTATGCAGGCCATTGGTGCTTGCCCTAAGCAGCTCACAAATTCAGTCACAGATATTTAGGCCTAAGAGTTCTGCCTTATCTCTGAACCATTCAAACAGAGAAATTTAAAGAAGGTCTTTATGCTGAATTTGAAACGTTGACCGTCAGCATTTGTTTAGTCTTTTTGTGGTTAGTTTTCCGTTTCCTGCAAAGTCATTAGAGATTTTCTGACCCACATCAGAAGTTCATTACTGGACTCCAGCCTTTACTGAGACTCTAAAGGTGAAGCCACATCATAAAACCATGTGTGAGTTCCCAGTTCTAGAGCTGAGAAAGACCTGGGATGACGTTTTAAAAAGTCTGGGATCCTTTATGTTTTATTGCAGTGCTGTCTACCGGAAAAGACTCGGCTGACTAAGCTGTCCTTGTTGTGCTGATAGGAAACATTTAAAACAGAGTCAGTCAAAAACATGTGAAGTTATAGGCACATGAATAAATGAAATTATTAGCCAAGACTAGATCATGGAATCAAGGCACAAGCATCAAAGGGCATTATCATTCCCCTTTCAGTGAGATCTTTTTATGCACATATTAAGTAAGTCATGCATATTAATAAGTTGTTTTTGAAAATTAATTTGTTTGTGAAGCACACAGGATCTATCTATCTATCTATCTATCTATCTATCTATCTATCTATCTATCTGTCTGTCTATCTATCTATCTATCTGTCTATCTATCTATCTGTCTATCTATCTATCTATCTATCTATCTGTCTGTCTGTCTGTCTATCTGTCTGTCTGTCTGTCTGTCTGTCTGTCTATCGAATTATCTATCTGTATCATGTCATGTCAACATCAAAGCGTGCATAGAGAGCGAAAAGTTTTTATAAATGTAATGTAAATGATTATGAAAAATTATGTTAATTTTTTGCCGGTAAACTGAGAAGAGAGCAGCTAATTACCACAATGACAGCATGACTCATTTTCCAGCATCATTATGTTTTTAGAATTTCTACATCCTGCTTCTTACTTTACCTATAATTGTTTTTAAAGTGTGATATTGCCATGTTGAAACAAACCTATTACTTTTCTTTTCAGTTTCAGGATTTATGAATCTAAGTGAATCCCAGTGGGGTCAACCCAGCATCTAAACACAATAGCAGGATGACAGGGCAGTTTCCTGTTAGAGGAATTTTGACACTGGCCTTAGCCAGTTTCATTACATTAAACTCGTCATTTTTACATTAGTGTAAACATATAGGATTTTTTTCTAAACATACATATAAATTTGTTATGACCTTGCATCGCTTTACAGCTGTGCGCTAAAGGGTTGTGTGAATGGCACTGAGGCATCAGATGTTTGCTAATGACACGGTGCAAAGTATCAACCAGAGCGTGAAATATTGTAATCCTGATGGGTTTTTGCAGTGGCACGGCATGCACATCACCGTCCTAATCAAGCTGACACCTTGAGCCGCCACCTCTGATTTGGGACAAAGGCCTGGTGAAGGAAGGCCAGCCTAGACAGTAATACAAACTGACTGTTGGAGATTTCAGTGTGTCCGTTTGGCAGGTGTTGACCCAGCCTGCACATTTTGAAAAACAGCTGTACAGTTCCTCATATAATGGTTTTGGGCTGATATTCAAGTCAGAACAGGGTGGTTTAATTGAAACGTTTGAAAAGGGCTGTTTTGCTCTTCTCTTTTGTCTTGCATTCGTGATTGTGTAGGATAATGTCCAGTCACCACATCATGACTCAATGCATTGTCAACTTCCAGTATGTTTCATGAGATTCCCCTTAAGGGGGTATTACATCGTCCTCCTCTCATGCAAAACAAGTGTTACCATGACAGCGCTTGTTTGAGTGCTGCCTCGGCTTGCCACTCTAGGCTTTTCTTTGGGACACAATTGTACCATTGTGCTGCATGACACTTTTATTAGATGTCATTGAATTTTGGAACCTGTGTGACTTCATAGAGCTCCAGTGAAATCATTTCAGCCACGATATCAATTATAGGTCAATTTATAAAAGTGTGTGACAGTCAAGTTCTTGAAGAATGTATTGATTTTTAAAGACTTCTAAACATTACTGTGAGTAATGAGGTTGTTGATCGATGGCACATGCTTTTGATTAAGCTATCAGTCCAGATTATTTCAGTTTCAAAGCTACACTACCCATGATTCTGAAAAATAAATGGCACCAATCAAAGAATAATGACAAATTGAACCAAATGAACTTTTGGCTCATCACTCCTATAATGCACTACCATGGATTTTGCCTACAGTGTTTGCCTAGAACCAAACCAATTTGTCCATTAGGGATAGATGTTACGTGAACTGAGTTCTGTTTTAGTCTGAATTTGCAAATTCAAAGACCTGCATGTGCTTTGGCAGGTCATATGAAGGTCTTTCTGAGGTGATGTCATGTGCTTTGACAGCAGATCTTTTATTTAAGGCTCTTTATAGCATGGACTGTTTGTGGGCGGAAGGGTACAGAATAGCTTGGCAGGATTTTCTGGTTACACGGGCCGTCACAACTTTAAGGAGTGTGCGTCTGGCCATCAGCCCACCGTGAACTCCCCGGGCAGCTGTTCAAAGGTAGGAATTTCTTTGTTGACACCAGACACCCTAATGCTCAGAGGAAACGGCAGATTTATCAGCAGCAGAGCCCCTGTAAACCTGACCTCTGAGGAGATCCTGCTTCACATCATCACAATGTGTCCACATATTTTGATTGGTGGGTGTGAAAAGCTTTGGGAAAGGAACGCATGAAAAATTGGAGATTACGTCACCTACATTAAACCCAAAATGGCCCAATGCCCATAAAGCACAATCCAGCCAGACATCTTCTAGTGCAGCAGCCCAGGCTTGTTTATAATGTTTAGTCTGTGTTTTGCTCAGTTTATTGTGTCTAATATGAGTTTAGCTATGTTTTGAAACAGTAATCTGGATTAGGCTTTGGAAAGGGTTCCTGATTTGGTTGTAATCCTTTTGGTCATGCAATATTCTTAACAGACTGTTAAAGTTACCGTTTGACAGCTTATTTGGTGCAAATACATAAAATGCAGTAATGAGAAGATTATATCAGACTGCGGTACATTGCATTTGCTTGCATGTGGGTACACTAAAACATAGCTCTGGAAAGATATGAATTGTCTGTATATATTAGTGCCCACCACTGAGTTAAAGTGAGCAGTCTTGTGAATTTTAGGCTTGACATTTCAGACATTTCCTCACATCAAGCCGTTCAGAAGTCTATAAATTCCCTGAGCAACAATGGTTTCATTAGAACCGAGTCAACACATTTCTGCTGTGCTTTTCCTCTCCAGGGTTGTATCAACACCTTTAGAGCCCTTAGATGATTATTTTTTCCCTTCCAGCAAAATCTCGCACTTTGGATGACTGGTTTGTTTTTGCAGCCCTTTGAATCTGTAAAGATGCCAGAGCGTACAAGCTAAATGTGTACTGAGGTAGACCTTGAGCTATTTGATCTTCCATTGGATTCTTCCATGGATTCTTCAGATCCTAGCAGTATTTATCCCTAGCTGCTTGGTTGTTTTTCTCACATAACATCCAAGATGCTTGAAATACTAAAGCATCTACTAAAGCTCCAGAATGTTGGTTCATGAGCATCAGTTATCAGTGAATGTGCTCCAATTTTAGCAGAGGAATGAATAGCAGGATCTTTGTTAGATGTTTTTGTTTGAATATTGCATAACGTTTTGTCCTGCTGAGCAGGACCTGGGTTACTGCTTTCCTGGACTAAGGACATTGTCCAGCTGGTGCTGGGGAGAGGGTGAGGCTTTTGGCAATGATTTATGAGCTGTTCTATATCTCTGACTCAGGACTCACCAAACCGTCTTATACAGATGGAGAGGTGAGAGTTTGTTCTTCACAACACGCACAGGCGTTGTGTGGGCAACTTGCCACACCTGCCAGTGGCAGTTGAAAATGTATGTGGCCTATGTAAATATTGCTTACAAAGTACTCTGTGTGCATGTTTTACATATACATATTATTTATACACACACACACACACACACTAGGGTTGGGCGATGTTGACCAATTTCGTACAATGTCTAATGTGAAACATCGCGATGGACGATGATATCGTCGTCGCAGGTGTTTAGTTGTAACTAAAACACCAAGCCCCGCCCCAAGACTGACAAAAATAACAGTGTTTGCGTGAGCAGGTGAGAGAGGATACTTAATACTTTTTATTATTCATTTTCATTTATTTATTATTAAATTATTTATTAATTTAGTCATTAATTTTATATTGCATTATGTAAATTATTTTGCAGTTTCTTTCTTTTATAGCACAGAACATTATCACTAGCCACATTAATCATTCACAAAATCATATTACGACACATCATGATTTTTTTTCTTTTCTTTTTATTTTGGTGGCTTAGTTTGTGAATGCATTCACTTGAATGGTGCACGTGACTTCAGCAACAGTAGAGTGTTTTATTCTTTCAAATGAGCTGAATCTCTGTATTATTCCTTATGAATGTATTATGTTCTGGCCCAGTCTTTACTTGCATTTGGAGCTGAGCAAGAGTTCACTGTTAAAAGTTCACTCTGCTGCCACACATACATCAGTACCTGTTTATTCAGCTCTCACAGTAAGGCTACACTGCCTTTACATCTTTGGCTTTGTAAGCATCCCAGTGGTTTTGGCCAACAAGGCTCCTGACAGGCAGACATTCCTGCATGGCTGTTAACACATCATCTGCCTGTCTGAAAAAACACATGGGTGGTCTGGAACCATTGGTGACACCGGGACCACCTGTCAGCGAATTAATTGCACCTTTTTGCTTTGGTGTAACATGGAGATACAGAGTAGATATTTGTCTTGTAGGATTTCCCTACTTGACTATCTTTTCCCCAGTTTCACATTTCCTGAACAATGAGGCTTTCTAAGTTAAAACCCAATGGTGCCATTGTTTGGCAGTGGAACACACTTACAAGAGATAGAGAGAGGAAGAGATTTGCAAATCCTCCAGTTAAGCACCATTTTGGCGGCTAAAGAGGTAAAAGAAAAAGACAAAACTGTTTGGTTAATATATTGGTAATGTTGCCATTTGAAATGTTTATGGTCCATTAACTGTTACTAATTTGCAAAGAAGACATATCAGCAGGGTGGAAATGTTTGTTGTTGTTGGAAATGTTTCTTATTCAGAAGTGAGACTTCTGGCAATTGTCCCTTAGTACTTCACTCAAAAGTGGTCTCCATTCAGTCTCATCTGCTGCCTATAACATACACTCACAACATACCCGACTGCCACTGTGTTCAGGAGTGAGTGGAAGAGATTTCGCTCCTTAATACAAGCAAATAATAAAGTGCTGTTTGTTTTAAAGAGACGGTCACAGTGGACTAAGCAAGAAAAGAGAGGAAAGGCCTTCCACTCAACAGCAGATAAATATTTATATTCACCAAACTTCTGTTTTAGTTTTTAATAAACATTTAGTTCTAGTAAAATAAAAGTTATTCTGTGAGTTCATTTTTTTTCAGTTGAAAACTTTTACGTCGCAGAAATATTTCCTGGATTATTTGCGCTTTGCATTTCAGCTTTAACAATAGACAGGAAGTTGAACTGTGTACAGGAAATCCTGATGGTTGAGTGGAAGTGAAGATTCTTTGAATTCTGTTAATGTTCCTCTAAGGTATCACAAATGCGTAATATTATATCATACATACATGAACGCATATTTTGAAGGTGTCTTTTATGAAGACGTCTCAAGAACTCTTTTTCAGACCAGCTGTTCTCTGATATTTTATCTCTGTTCTAGTTCTTCTTGCTTCACCGAGTTTTATTCATGATATTATGAAAATAAGGTAGCCAAACAGCTCTGTAAGGCAATATGACCTTTTTCTGTTCGTGCAGTTGGATTCTGCCTCTGTGTGATTCATACGGGTTGTTTGAATATTATCATCATCGGTGTGCGATTATATCTGCAGTGCATGACTGGTTCAGAAGATCTTATTACTTGTGTCCCCTCGCCAGGAAATGCAGGGACCCATTTTTTCCCACAGTTAGCCTGCTGACATCTCCTAGTAACCATGGTAACATGCATCAATTGACCCATTTAGAATTAAAAGAACGAGAGGTTCTGAAGGACACTGCAGCATGTGAGCGTGAACAAGATGTGAAGCAAACATTGCATGAACGAAGTTGTAAAGACTTGTTCATAACTTTCCTTATTAAGTGAAATGAAATTTTTAAGGAAAATAATGGTCAGCACACTTGAAATAACGTATTTTTTATGTATTTACAGTCAAATATATAGAATTTTATCAGCCCATAAGTAACATCAAGTACCCAGACCCGCCCCCCTCGTCTTCCTGACCTGTTTACATGCGCCCTTGTAAAAGAGGGGGGGGGGGGTGGAACCAGGTCATCCATTCCAAACAGTAAGCACATGTCCAGGAACTCGACTAGACAGATTTGCTGCATTTGCCCAGTGTCAATCGAACGTGGTGGCAGACGTTGCGGCTCACTGAAAGTGGCTCATAGGCTCGCATGTTTTTAAGTCTTTAATGTAAACAAACCAGAGTATTTAACATGTCGAATCAGGACAAAAACTAAACATAGTCATCTCATCTGTTGAATGTAGACCACTGGGTCTAGAGTAGTCTAACTTAAACTCTCAGCAAATTGTTGTTAAGAGACTAAATTTTTGTTCTATACAGGGATGTAGTCTCGGGTAGTTAGCGGCGCAAAGTCTGGTCCACATTGGTGCTTACTCTGATCTGATCAGTTAGTTACTTAGACAGGAAAAGGTCATGTGCAGTTGAGGGACAGGTTGATTTAAAATATCACAACAGTAAATTATTCATTGTGTTTTGTAACCCATTATATCTTGTTGTTAATAATTAGAACCAAATTTAAAATAAGTGTTATAATGCATTACCTGTGGTTACAATCATTTATGAGATAGTAAAATGCATTATAAGCTGCAATACAAGGCTTAATTAAGTTAACTAATTAGTTAACTAATAACCATTACCTATATAGTACATGTATATGTATATATATATATATATATATATATAAAGAAACATCGCATTTATAAGCTTTGAATTGTTATTTCCACAGAGGTGCTGATAAAAGTCCAGGTATTTGACAACAGCGACCTTTCGCCTCTGAAGGAATCCACAGTTCAGGTGTGTGGAAACCAGACGGTCTTAGCATCGAGCCTTGCAGGAGGAGATGGGATTGTCACACTTACGTTCCTGTACCGCCCCGGAACATGGGTCATCGTCACGGCTTCAAAGCACGGATTTGTCACAAACTCGGCACCCTGGCATGCCAGCCGCATCCCGCGTGAGTACTTCCTATACTACTATAGCACTGAACATTTTTGACATGGTGTCAGGGCAAGCCTGCAGATTATTATTAGAAACAGAGTATCGGGTTTCATTCTGAAATTCACACGCATTAATTTGACTTCCTGTCAAAACTGCTAGAGCAAGACCAGTTGGTGTTTATGGGCTTCTCTAGAATCATGTTAATCCCTTATTAAAAATGAGGATCATAGATTAAGCATTTGCCTGCAGATTAAAAGGTCCCTGGTTTCAATCTAGATGCCCTAAATTTGACCATTTAATTAGGTTGATTTTTAGTAAAAAATAAATAAATAAATAAATAAACACAAAACTTTGTATCCAATAACCCCTGATTTCATCCAAAGCATCTAAGGTGCATTTAAGGTGAACGTAGTATTGGTTATTAGCCGTTACATTGCAGTTTAAGTGAAACTGTTAGCATGGTAAAACTTTAGTCATGGCCTCAATGAACTTTCCAAATCTGACGAGTGATTTGCAATCTATTTTCTACATCCTATTATTTAGATGAGCCATGGAGATCTGTAATCCAGATGGAGCTTTGCACACAAATGGACAGGAATGTTAAACAACACTCACAGGGGTGTGGATCGTGCCGACCCGCGTTGTGATACCTAGCAGCTGTTTGGAGTCGGTCATGTCCTCTTTTGACTCTCTCGCTCTACGATTGGTTTAATTTATTTGCACAACAGCGTGTTATCTGCCGCTCCTCTCTCTACCCAAAACCCCACCCAGTTATGCGGTCAGACCTCTGGGGAGAAGAGGCAGTGAAATCATGTATTTCAGCATAAAGCTGTCTGTACGAGCAGCTGGAAGCCACTTATCCAGTGGGGTTACAGATATGGAGGCAGCCAGCAAATGCAGCTCCATGTCGTGCCAGACCAGCCAGGCTGGTGGATGAAGGCATCTTTAGTATGGCATTAGCATCTTGGGGGGGCATTACACACATTCCTATTGAGTCACACCAAATTAGGAAATGCTGTCAGATACGTGGACGACCAAGATTGTGTAGTGAGGTAGAAAGGAAGGTTTTTTTTATTTTTATTAATTGAATTGTGATGACAGATCAGAGATTTATGTCAGTTACTATGCCCGAGGACTGAGGGATATTGAAGATTTATAATAAATATTTTTGTTGTTGTTGTTGTTGTTTTGCAAGACCAACCAACCAACCACTGTTTGGTTTTATTTCAATGTGCTTTAATTTGCATTAGGGACGATTACCTGTTTTACAATAAATCATGCTAGTTTTTTTTGCATTTTGTTTGCATTAGTTCTGTTTTTGCATAATATAAAATAATAATAATAATAATATATATATAAATGATGAAAAATATTCCCCTTGTATGTCAGTATGTAGTTGCCATTAATGGCTGTTATAGTATTAATAGTTGACAAAATCCTTTTAATTGGCAGACTCATGTTTTCATCTGGATGGTTGTTTTAATACAGGGCAGATGGATTACATGACTAGCAGGGGTGGGGAGACTAGCAGTCATTTGACTGATGACAGTGCATTGGACTGTACTCCAGCCCCAGACTGCACACTGAACATCTCTATAGTAATGTCTGTATATGTGACTCAGCTTTCTGAAGGTTAGCATTCAATGTGGTACCAAAGCCATCTGCCCCCCATTCCTCCTGCCTTTAGTCTCTGAGCCATGCTGAAAAAGGGTTTCTAAAAAAAACTTGACAGTGTCGTGGAGTTTTAACTGTCCCCGCAGCACTTTGATAATCTGAGAGAGTCACGCGAACTCAGGGAGAGAGAGAGAGAGAGAGAGAGAGTGAGTCATTCTCATGGAGTGATGAAGCAGTTGCTTGCGGCTCAGATTAAATCAACTGAAGTCAGGAACACTTGTTCTTTCCTCCATTCGCCTATCTCTCTTATTTCGCCTGTCTCCATTTTACTTATTTTAAAGAGCTCATGATATCAGAATTGGATTTTGTGTCATTCAGACCAAGTTAATATTAGCTTGAAGCTTTCTACAATGACCCAAAATCATTTGTATTATTTTAACACAAAATAAGGCATTTATTTTCCCTAGAGAAAAAAAAAAAAAAAAATATATATATATATATATATATATATATATATATATATATAAATTAAGAACGATGTGAGGGCTGAATAAGTGTTAATATTTTTGTGAAATAAATAATAAATCTTCACACTGACACCAATGTGCAGCACCTTTTTAAAATTCTGACCAATAAAACAAAATATTAAACCTGATATTAAAATTCTGTATTAATTTGTAAAAAATAAATTAAAACTGAAAACTAAAATCAGTCAATTTTCAAATCAGTAAAGTTAGAGATTATAAAAATATTTATATACTGTGTGTGTATATATATATATATATATAATATTGACTTTACTAGATTACACTGAACAGTAATTCTTGTTTTTAAAGATTCATCAAACGTTAGATGACCCTCTTATTTAATTACATAACATATTGTGCATCTCTATTCATTCTGGCTGATTTCTATATTATCAAAGCAGGGGGTGCATAGATGTGTATTGTGTTGTCACAATGCTGCAGAAGATAACTAAGGTTACAAATGATGTAAAATGAAACCACACAATGCCAGTGCAGTACCCTCCCTCTCTTCATACGCACTTTTCTTTCAGCTTCTAGCTAGTGCAATGTGGGCAGTATTGTTGTCACTGCCACTGTTTTGTGCGTATACTTACCAAGCAGAATATTAAAGAGACCAGAGCCCCTTCTGTTCAGGGCATCTGTGCTGTGTGTGCGTGCTTGTATGCAGAACTGCATGGGTGTAAATGTGCATAAATCGCCTGTGTCACATTTCCTCACACAGTCTGCTCCTTCAAGTGACAAGCTTTTTGATGTCAGAGCTGGGAAATCTGAATGTAATATACTGATCACTTGGATCTTAATATCCTCTGGTGGCCCGTTTAATATAAGCAGACAATCCCTACTGAATCTTTTTACACTTCTTCATTAATAAGCTTTCATTAGATTGAAGAGCTGGATTGAAATAATGAAATAAACATTGGACCACATGAAGTGTGAGTAGGCATTTCAATGTGCCACAGCAGATGGGAAATGGACACAGAGGATTTCTGCTCTCAGCATGCAACGGTCTTCTGGAGCACTGCCAGCATATGTCCTCCTGGCCACAGAGGAGCACTGAAGGGTGAGGTACATTTAGATTAACTGACAAAGAGAGATCTTGTTGCTGCTGTAGTTTTAGTGCAAGAAAATGTAAAACTAAAAACGTTTTTTAATGCTGGCATCTCTCACTAAACATGTTATTACGTTTAGATGTCTGTCCTCTGGAAGGATATTGATTGGTCCAAAACAGAGATCCACTGAATGTCATAGGAGCTGATGGTTTAACAGGAAATCATACAGGACTACCTCTGATTTTGTCCGTTTTTACTTGCTGTTATTAAAGGTTTATGCTGTGTTACAAACCTGAGGATTCGACCATGCTGAGTCATGTCTTATACCTGTGAGTTACATCTGGTGAACTACTGTATATTACCCACAGAAACAAAAAACAGCCTTGTGTTCTCCAGGGTCAAAGATCCCTGAAAATGAAAGAGGCTGGACGGTTTACTGATTTAAATGGACAAGGAAGAACAATAGCATACAAATGATGCTATATTGATTTGACATTGATGAGCACTGTTAGCCCACTGAGGGAGTCCTGGCTGAATTTCAAAAAAACGGGGGACTTGTCTCCCTACATGTCTATGGTGGTTAAGGCCCAGATCAGATCAACCAAAACACACACAATTTTGAATAGGAAAAAATACAAAATGTGCAGAGCTAGGGTACTCTTGGACCAGAGCCAATAGAGTAACCAAGATGCTAATAAAGAAAGTTCAAAAGAACAGCATTTATTTGTAATAGAAATGTTTTGTAAAATTGCAAATGTCTTTACTGTCCAATTTAATGCATCCCTACAGGCAAAAAAGTATTTGTTAGAAAAATCCTACTAACCTTAAAAATGTAATGCCTCTGTTTTTGTTTCTCTCTCACTTGTGTTTCAGTGTATGCCTCCGTGAGTCTGTACTTGCTTCCCCAGAGACCAGCCACTCTTCTGCTGTATGACGATGTGGTGCAGTTACTGTTGGGTTCTCCAGGTGAGTTCGTTTTTGTTTTTAGGACAAGTCATCCAATAAAGTTCTGTCAGCAGTTGTGAACCTGGACCACAAAACCAGTCATAGTAGCATGGGTATGTTTGTAGCAATAGTCAACAATACATTCTATTGATCAAAATTATAGATTTGTATTTTATATCCAAAATCAATGGGATTAAGTAAAGGTCATGTTCCTTAAAGATATTTTGTAAATTTCCTACCATAAATACAAAAAATTTCAAAAATACATCATATTGTCCCATCTTAACAATACATCATACGGAAAGCGTATAGCAATGGATGGCCATATTTTAATGGAAAGCTTATTTATTCAGCTGTCATGTGATGTATACATTTTCATTTAAAAAAAGAAATGGCCCATATGAGCGTTCTTTTACGGGAACTCCCACTGCGTCCGAAGACGCTATGGGAACGCCTTTATGCGTGACGGCTCTGAATCTGCTG
>JAUMHR010000045.1:14157599-14180735 GCA_032361145.1 Enteromius fasciolatus
AATTTTCAAGCGATCCTAAAAAAACGTAATTAGTTGCTTCAGGTGTGTTTGATTAGAGTTGGAGCTAAACTTTGCAGGACAGTCGATCACTAGGAGCAGGGTTGGGCACCGCTTAGACGCTTACTAGTGATGAAGATGCAGAGCTGGAATATAGTCGGATGACAAAAGCACAATAAGAGACATGGCACTTACCTGAGTGATAGACATCTGTTCCAACCATTAAGACTAGGTACCACAAATTAGTGCCGAATGCCGCTTGTAAAGAAGCATCTGAAGTCCTTACACCATTTTAGATGGTCTTCAGATGGTTTAAAGATCTGTTGTAGTTCTGACAGCAGTTCATAAGGCCATAACTTTGAATCTGCACTCTTCTCAAGCTGTCATCTCGCTTTCCTTAAGTGATACCCAAGAATGACCATGAGCCATTTTAAACGTTAGACTTTGGGAAACAGTCCATAAGCCTTAAAGAGCTTTTCCTATTCAAAAGAAATATAAATGAAAGTGAATATTAATGTGATATAGGTAGAAAAAGAGGGCTTAAAAGATTTTATCAGTCTAGAATGACTTTTATTGTAGTGGTTTACTCAAATGTTTCATTTGTTTATATTGTTATGTAGAGCTGAACCATTAAGATGTGTGGGAATTGTACATTTCACAAGCAGAAGTGAAATGTTTGCTGAATAAATTTGTGTTTACTCCAATGTGACTTATCAAATCCTAGTGGTTGACACATAATGACACTGTATTTTGTACTGTTGGTAAAAGTTCCCCTTTTGTACTTATCTAAAACCAGTGTTGCCGTTTTTTAAATATGTTTTAAGGAGACTATTTGGATTAGGAAAGTTGCTCTTAGATATGAATAAAAGGTTTTGCTTGTATACTGTACAGAACTCGTTTTGTACTGAATAAGCTTTTCCTCTTGGGTCAGTGCTGCAATAGGAATTGTGTATTGAGGGACGTACCTTGGACACCTGTGAAAATGTTTCCGCACTAATCTTTGCTGCAGTGCACCGGAACTTTTGCCATTAATCAGAACCACTGCAACTCTGCTCTGTTAACTGTGGAAGTACAATTTTGAACCTTTTTCTTTTATGGACTTTTTGTGTGTGACCGAAGAAAGATTGTGCTTGAAATGGATGTGCATGGATGAATTTACACAAAAATATTGTACCAAGTATTTTTTTAAAAACAAGTATTGCTTGATTAAGCACTCTTACTAAACTCTGTGAACCACTTATTTGTAAATAACACCTTAGTAAATTTACTCTCTCACTTTAGTCTTATGCATTTTATTTCTGACTACTAATTACCATCGTCCTCTGGGTACCAGACAAATTCTTCATAACATACTGTACCTGTTCTTTTCATTCAGTAGTTGACATTTTATTGTAATACTGACTTACCCTTGTAGCATGTGAAGCACTGACAAAATTCTATTGAATAGGTCTACATTATTCCTAGAATTCAAAGAGAATCTACCCTGTACCAACAGTAGTCTGACTATTCTATAAATTAACTGCTGAATTTTCACAAGTGTCCTCAACTTTCTGGAAAGTATATATTTTTACTTTAGTGATGTTCCTATCTCATTACAAAAGTTATGCTGAAAATTTTTTTTACATTATATTATAATGTTTTAATATATTACTTAGATTTGTCCATCATCAACTGCAAAGTTTTTTTTTTTACATAAAAGTATTTTGGCAAGTATATTTGGAACAGTTTGCAGTGCATCCCTATCCTTATTTTTGATTTTACTTAACATAAACTAAATAAACATTTTTATGTAATATTGTGTCTACTGTCTACACATGACTAAGCATTTGTCCTCTGGGTGTGGGCTATGGGCAGTCACTAGGTGGCACAAGGTTACAAGGATTTATCATTTTAAGATTTAATGCAATGCCTTCGATTGGATTCCCATCATTCTATAATACTGTTTCTTTACACTGTTAACGTTTATTAAAATAATCAAGGCCTAGTTCAACTTTCTGCCACATAAACACAGTAACTAGTCAGGGTCTGGCGGGCACGTGGTCGGTGGCGCGCCTAAGTATCCTCGAGAGCGCGCATCAAGCTTGACAGCATAATGCGCGCTTCCGTGTTCGCCCGGATGCGTGTTTACTCAGTCTCCTCTCTCCACCCTTGAAATGAGAGAGGGACGGAGCGGATGGGACATCGTTTTACAAGAAAACCACCAAGAACGGACATCCAAGATCAAGACCGGGTGACAGACGAGGGCGAAGCGCGAAGAGTCAAGGTGTAGTGCGAGGATAAATTGATTCTGCACCAAGGTCAATTATCTTTCCATTAAAAAAAAAACTTAAGACACGGAGAAATCACGAACCTCTGAGGATGGAGCAGGCATACGGGGCTGGCAAGGCTGGCGGCACCTTCGATCCAATCACGTTCTTTCAGCAACCGCAGATTATTCTTCGAATAGTGTCATGGGTGAGAGGCATTCTGCTAATTGCATAATTTAAGCGCGAGCCCGAGCGTTGACGCGTTAACTGCGAGTAAAGCTTTGCCGCCTAAATGCACAATCTCTCCCGCTAATCTGTGCGTTCTCAATATATTGTAGAAAAAAATATATTATAAAATCCTGTGTTTAAGTATTACAGTGTGTGCGTCACATGTGTATTGTAAATATGGGACAATAACTGATATAGACTGATATTCTTAAACTATTATAATATATTCTGGAATACTTGGTTCGGATTGGTCAGTCCTGATATTCATCATAGAAATATTTCTGTATAATGACTGTTGTTAAGGGCAACACTGTCTAACTAGCTATAACAGACCTTATCTTATGTTATCTAAATAACTACATATATTCTGCTTGTAATTCCATTTTAATGCAGCCTATATGTGTCTTTGTGTGTGTGTGTGTATATATATATATATATATATACATATATATAAATAAAAGAAACGCCAACTCACACATCATTATGGATCTTATATAAAGAAACATACAGAGAAGCCAGGCTGTGACAGTATCTTAAGGAGCTCAATGTTCATAAAGGAACCTGATAACATCTACTGTCCTGTTACCTTTACAGGGGAGGTTTTGGTCTGTTAACTAGCTTAACGGTGTTTAACACTTTGTTTCATTGATAATTTCTTGATCTGGATTTAAGTTGCTGATTTGTTTAAACATTTGGCTCTTGCATGAATGAGCATGCGTGCACTATTTGCTGATAAAAACGTTTGGTGGAGAGACACATGGTGAGGGGGTGGTGGGAGATTAGAAGAGGGTGGCTGGTGTGGGGGGAAGGGTGGGCAGGTGTCTGAATATGTGATTAAGCCACAACTATGCAATTGGTGATCAGTCAAGAATTGAAATGATTTACATATCAGATTCGGCAAACAAGGATCTTGTAATATCACAAATGAGCAGTGACTCATTCATTGCTCGTTTATTAAATTGAAGAAATTAGCAAAATGCTAAAAGTAGTGGAAACGTTTATAAAATTATGTTTTTATACTATTACAGTATTCATGTCCCTTTTTTTTTGTCGTGAATTTAGTTATTTTAATAATTGAACATATTTCTGTTTGAATTGTCAGTTAGTTGCCAAGGCAGCATTTCTCATTTTCATAAAGTTTAAGTTTTTATTAGAGCTGTCAAAGGATTAATCATGATTAATCACATCAAAATAAAAGTTTTCCTTTATATAATATATGTGTATGTAATGTGTATATTTATTAAGTATATATAAATACAAACACATGCATGTATATATTTAATGAAAATATGTTTATATATTAAATATGTTTAGATATAATATCAAATATAAGAAAATAAATATATAAATGCATTTACATGTAAATACTTTCAAAATATACTAAAAGTAAAAGTATACTGTACGTGTGTGTTTTAATATAAACATAATAAATAAACACAGCATAAAGACATATTATGTAAATAAAGACTTTTATTTTGGATGTGATTAATCATGATTAGTCATTTGACAGCACTAGTTTTTATGTAATTTTTACATTAATTTACATTGAATTACATTGAACATTTGCAGTAATCATAAAAAACTGGAAAGGTCATGACATTTTCGATGGTTTGGGCTGTATTGGATATATCAGGAAAGATTGGGGTTTTGGATAAACCTCTGAGATATATTATTGATCGTTGTGACAATGTAGAGTCTTTTATATATCATGGATATTGTTAGTAATTAAAGCTGAGCTACTTTAGTCTCAATTTTCTTTTTTCTTTTTGTTTTTGACCGTTCCACCACTTTAAGATGGGATTTCCTCTTTGTTCATCCAATAGAGGATAGACAAGTGTTTAAGAAAACTGCATGCAATTATTGTACTGTTGGAAATCTTTTGGAATCCCATGATTTAAATCAAAATGATTCTCGAGGTGACAGCTCAGTTAAAATCTGATTCGTGTCTTTTATCAAGTAAGCTTCATTCTTAACACTTCTCCTGTTGTAAGCCTGGTCTGTGTACTGCCTTCTCTGTTCTGACAAAATCACATTATTTAAAAAACAAAAAATGTAAATCATAATGTGTAAATTAGTGCTGTCAATGTTTTTGTATGCATAATATGTGTACTGTTTATATATTTATTATTTATATAATATATAATTACAAATGCATACTGTATGCATTTGTAATTATATATTATATAAATGCGTTAAACCCTGTGTTTAAAACCCTGTGTTTAAAAAATATTTACACACACTTTCATATATATTTATATTAATATTATAATTTACGTTATATATAAATATAGTTCATATATAAGCATAACTTTTTTCAAATGTATACGTGCATGTGTGTTTATATATAATGCATAGTAATTATTCACAGTAAACACATATATTATGTGAACGAAAACATTTGACAGCACTAGTTTAAATTTAAAATTAAAGTTTTTTTAAATTTGTGAATCAGTTCAAATCAGCAGGAGATAAAATCGTGATTAGTAAGTTTCTGTATGTGCACAGAAATGCCACCCTTCACCCTTAAGAGACAGCCAACTGTTGATTTGCGTGTGTGCAGTCTGTGAGGAATCTTCAGGATGGACCGGAGGTGTGTTCAGTCTGATTCGTACGCTGATTGGCTGAGTCAGTGCCGTTTCCTCGTTGGCATGACAACTATCTAAAACCTCAGACTGGATACTAACAGGCTGATGAGAAAATGAAAATGGATAAAGGGTAAAATGCATTAATGGGATTGCCTCTAGAATATTTCTGGATTTGAACCTTTCATATATCATCTCTTTGGCTCTTTCTATGAACTGTGACATTAATGTGAAAACTCCTTAGTCTCAGTGTTTCAGTTCTATGATGGATAGTGTCTGATTCAGGGTTGGAGTCTTTTCTCATTTTTTGCTTGTAAACAATGTCTCGCTTTAAAATTGATGATCTTTTGCATCTTTGACTTACATAAGCAGTCTCTTTCCCACAGGAACCCCCGCTGACACATATTTTACAGACAGAGTTTGATAACACGAGCGTTTAAAAACCTCTAGGCAAGAATCAGCAATTCATTCATTTACTTTCCCAAGCTGCCACACTGTATTCACCCAGCATCTAACTGCAGTCTGTTTCTCTGAAACACAGAATTGCCACATCATTTTCCAGCTCGTCTGTTGCAATTACTCTTATTTGTGAGAATATGAATTATGTTGAAAACCCTGGCTGTTCTGTCCTTTACAATGAGCACGTGATGGTTTAAATACAGCAGGGTCATTTTACTAGTCTGTTCTGGAACACTGCTGCAGGGTAACACTCTCCATCTCTTCTCCATATGTCCACCTTTTTTCCTGCACAGTCATTACGTCAAGAGGGAAAATATAGTTTGCAGGGCCTCTTTATCCCTCTAACGATATTATTATAGCTTGTGATCCATTTATTTCCCTGGCAGGATTTTCACTGTAAACTCCTGCATTATGTCTCGTATGATGTCTAATCCAGATTTATTATATCTTGCACTCTTATTAGGAAGCCTAATAGATAAAATAGACATAAATGTAAATAAATGAAAATTTTAGTGTATATAAATGAATACATTTAGAGTAATAATAAAAAAAAAATCTAAATATTGAGAAAACCGCCAAAGCAATGAATATTACTAATCAGAATTTAAGTTTTGATATATTTATGGTATGAAATTTAGTAAATATATTTATGGGACATGAACTTTACTTCATATCCTAATGATTTTTCCCATAACAGAAAAATCGATCATTTTAATACTTATGTGGTCCAGGGTCACATATGAGAATGTATATGTTGTAGTTTTTAATCATAGGAGCTATTTAAATATCTTTGACATGAAGTAGGCTAGTTACCAGTGTAGCATAGCAGTTACTGTGCAGCTTAATTTCATTTTCCTGTTTATAGCAAAACAGACCTATTGCTCAATATTTGACTGATGTTTGTGAATATCCTAATCTTGTTTCTCCCGTCACGGATGCGAGATTTCTAAACGCTGAGAATCAGCGCTCATATTGACTGTGTGGGGGAGCCCTTCAGATGTATAGGTGGTCTTCATCTGTAGTCTTATGACTCAGTCTCTCTCCCTCTCTCGTGATCTCTCTTTTCCCGCATAGTGAACACAAGGTCAGTGAGATTAAAAGCGAGGGATTGGAGGGGGAGGGGAGAGAGAGAGAGGCAAAGCTCGGCAGGCGTGTAACGGACTCAGAAAAATGATGAGGGACATGTCTTTTTAGTGGTCAGGAAGACATCCTTTTAACAATAACTTACACCGTCCAGACAATTAGTGAGAAGGGTTGCTCTTTTCCATGCGATTACAATAAATGGGTACAAAATGAATGCAAGTGCACCATTAAAGAATCATAAAAATGGTCCATATGACCAATTAGGCCAAAAACGCCAAACTCGATTCAAAAATATTGATTTGTTCATAAGAGAATTTCCAGTTTTCCTAATTGTTTACAGTAAGTGATGTTAAAGCATCGCTGATGAGCTGTCATTGTCCTGCCCACTATCTAACAATACACAAGCGGCCGCTGTGCTTTGTGTAAAGAGATCTGTTGAATAGCAGGACAGCTCTGTATTTCTCTTTCTTTCAAGGTGTTGATTGATTTATTGGTGGGTGAGCCATAGTTGCTGGCTCTAAAATGGTACAAGCACAAACCAGCCTCAGCTGATGTGTCTGGATGATTGAAGAACCGTAAATTACAGTAACGACCAATGAAAGTCAATAAAATATGACACACTGACCTTGTGGGATGTGCTAAACTCTACAAAATGTGACGTATATGTAATATTTAGAATACGCTAGCACTTCCCACTCTGGGAAGTAAATTCAATACATATATTCAGTAAAATATAAGGCAGTTATTTCTATCTTTTGCGGTGGCGTGTCAGTTAGAAATATATTAGTTTACATTTACAAACATCTTTTTTGTCATTAATTGTAATAATGCAGTGAGATTATTCTCTGCTCCACACAGAGATCAGATCTGATCATCATCAGTCTGTCTGAAATGACATGCAGTAAAAGAACAAACTGAGACAGACTCAATCCAGAAGAACTGTGGCAGCGTCTCCAAGATAAAGAAATAAACCTTCCTTATTAATTAAGAGGGTTTTTTTTTTCTTCAGGTAGCTTTGATGGTAAGTTTCTTTAAGCATCTTGGAGACATTTCTTCTGGATTTAGTCTGTCTCAGTTTGATCTGACTCCTTGTGCAAACAAAAATCTGTTAAAATTGAGCAAAATTAATGTTTGAAAAATGTAAACTGAGACAGAAATAACTGGCTTAAACCTATTTTTAGCTGGTAAAAAGACTACTGTTCTTAGGGCACCACTGTATATGTTAAATATAAAAAATGTACAGGAATGGGTTTTGTCAGTAATTTAAAAAGACTAGAGAAACCTCATTAACACATTATAAGCAAAGGGGTAACTTGGACAAGGAACTGTTTCCTTGTTTTTTTACCAAGAAAATACGTTTTACAAATTTCCACTGTTTAAAAAAAATCTTTAAATATACACATCGCTCATTTCACAGACTCATGTGCCTAAAACACTCCAGTCAGGTTGAAACGGAGCATGCAAAGCTCTGCTCCTGACAATCACAAGATCCAGATCCCACGTGCTGCCTGTTACAATGCTTGCTTTCATGCACTCATTGGCCATGGGGCCTTGTGATCCAGACAGCTAATTAAAGGCAGGGAAAGCACTTGACCACATACTTGAAATCACACTCAAGCAAGAAATATGTATTACAAAAAACCTGCGCGCCTTTAGCAGCACATTTTTTATTGACGACCAAAAAGCAATGATACTGCTTCATCATTTCTAACCTTACAATCATGTTTACGTTTACAATCTTATTTTCTTTGACACTGGTCGTGCTGTGGCCTGTATGTTTTTGACACTGGCTCTTAGTTTTATTCGTTTTGTGAACGCATCTGATTCTTTTTGAGTACATCCTGTATGTTAGAGATTCTGTGTTTATTTGATTTCATATCCCCTTAACATTAGTTTTTTTCCAAATAAAGCTGATTCTCTGGATTAAATCATGGGCTTGTAGCTAACAATTAGTGAACCACTATGAAACAGTTTGCAGGAAGCCAAGAGCATTTTAACTTGATTGCATGAGTGGAATAATGAAGTGTCTCTCTCTCACACACATTCAGACATATCATACAGATGCACAGGCCAGCTGTTAAAACCCCGGCCTTTGCCAAAAATTGCTTCCATTCTCTTGAAGATTGTCTATTCCAAAAAAAGAACACAGGCTCATCAGAATCCAAAAAGGCACGTATTATAATGAACATATCAAATCTACCCTAGCTTCCCTGTTAAAAAACAAACTCAGTAAAAAGCAGCAAGAAAGTGAGATTAAAAACAGACGTACACATGTTTTTTGTGGTGATGGATTACATCTGCACACAATTTTGTTTTAGCAAGAACCTGGGTGCAAACAAACTATTAATTTGGTGGCAGAAAATGTTTGTTTGTTTACTTGGAAAGCTGAAATCAGCACTACAGTGGACATAAATAACATTCGATCAACTTTATTTGGCTCCGTAGGACTTTTGGAACGATGCTTAATGTTTCTTTTGAACCCTGAACTAAAGATGTTCTCAAATTTACTGATGTTCAGCAGATTTTTGCAGACCAAATCCAAACATTAAAAGAGCTGAAGTTAAGCAGTTTAAAGAATGTGCCCAAAAGTTTTTATTTATTTATTCAATTGTAATTCAATTACTGATGCTTCGGTGTTTCAATTAAAAAAAAAAAACAGGGACAAGGAAAAAAAGATATCTTTGTAGATATAAGTGCCTCAAACAAAGCACAGGCTTTCATTCAAAGATTTGATGCTACTGAACTGAACCTTGTTCAAGTCCAGTGATTAGTTCTCCCAAAAGCCCTTGTATTAACCTAGTAGCTTGCATTTCACCTCTTCTCCACCTTGTACTAATCTAGCCTACACCTGGAAGTACATGGACTATGCATACTGTTGGCTCTTGTGATGAATTTCTTAATATTTTTATAATATCTAATGTGCTACGAAATACAGGGAGAAACCTCAAACCCTGACTACCTAAGACTAAATGAAATTAAGTGTTTCTAAGTTTTTCATCTCACCTTCTTCCTTCATGTTCCTAGTCTTTTTATTTCCCTCCTCAGATATTTTCCATTGTGATCTTTGGATGCATTGCTAACGAGGGCTATGTGAACCGTCCGGACGAGGTGGAGGAGTTTTGCATCTTTAACCGCAACCAGAATGCCTGTAACTATGCCGTGGGTATGGGATCCCTGGCCTTCCTCTGCTGTGCTGCTTTTATGGCACTGGATGTCTACTTTCCTCAGATAAGCAGCGTTAAAGACCGCAAGAAGGCTGTGTTAGCTGATATTGGCGTTTCAGGTAAACTGCTGATATTACACGTCAATATTTTATATCACTAATAAAATGCATTTACTGCAAGCTTTTAGCAACACTCTTTTTACACACCATAGTAAAAGTGTCTCTAAAAAGTGAATGTTTTCCATATACAATTGTTTTTAAGGTGTTCTTGGCTCAAGAGCACTCCTAGAGTCTAGATCTGAACTTCCATTACTTCAGCATTATCTATCTTGAGCTACACTGCCCTCTATCGGATGTAACTTCAGCCGTACTGATTATGTGGTCAAATTGCATCTTGGCTTGTAAATATAAATTGACTGTTTTGAACACAGCACCATAAAATATGCTATCACTCTATTTCTAATGTTTTGTTGTTGTTTTGTTTTTCTCCATCTTATCATTTTTCCCCCAGCCTTCTGGTCTTTCGTGTGGTTTGTGGGATTCTGTTTTCTGGCCAATCAGTGGCAGGTGGCTAAACCAGAAGATAACCCCCTCAAAGAGGGTGGAGACGCAGCCAGAGCAGCCATCACCTTCGCCTTCTTCTCCATATTTACTTGGGTCTGTACTGACTTAATTATATCGTATTCCTACAAAATCTAATTGACCTAAATCATCCTCTAATGTCTACATCTAATGTCTAAATGTCTACATTTTCTTCTCAGTCAGAATTTAATTTTATATATATGTATATATTCTTTTATTAGACCACAAGGCATTGGTAATAAACCAGTAAAAATTGTGTAGCTTATATATACTAGAGTAGTATTTATTAATACTTTGAATTAGCATTTAATTTTAGCATAGCAATTTTTTAAACATAGTAATTACAGTTTAAGTTCTAATAATTGTATTTGTTAACATATTTAGATATCACTTTTTACTATTCATTTCTGTATTTATTGTAGTTTATTTATTTATTTTAGTTAGTTGCCATGGTAATATTTCACATTTTTCATCTTATAATGTTCACGCATGGCATGCTTTCTTCTCAGTGAACACCCATGGCTTCATTCACTAATCTTCTTTCTGTACTTTGCTCTCTAACTTGTTTTTCACTTATTTACCCCAGTAATCTTTGCAGATTTCTTTCTAACCTTTAATTCCTTATAGGACTGCTTCGTCAAAAACCACCCAGCTGCATCGATAAGATTAACCCAGTTTTTTTTCATGTTTTTTTTTTTCATCTTCTTTCTGTTGATCGTTGTCTCCGGCCAATCTGTTTTTCTTTAGGGTGTTCTTACATTCCTGGCCCTGGAGCGGCTAAAGAAAGTCTCATTTGAAGAGGAATACAACAAACTGTTCACCCCTCATACACCACCTCCATTTGTCTAACGTTTACCTCGCACATACAGATGCCTTAGACATCAACTACAGACATGGATGCCAATGGAGATGGGATGTTTTTTGATGTGCCATGTTGTTTGTTTTATGTTACAGCGCCATATCAAGCCCTGAACTTCCTTGTACGAACTGACCTTTCAAATAAAATACGACACATATCCTTTAGAATTAAGTCTATTCCAGCATTTATCATACAAGTAAAGACAGGGGTTAAAGGTACAGTACTTTTCAAAAGCTTGGGTTTAGTAAGATTTTTTGAAAAAACTATTTTACGTTTCTATTACACAAAAAAAGCTGTTTATTGGCAGAAACCGTTTTTAACATTGGCCATGAAAAGAAATGCTTCTTGTGCACCAAATCAACATATAAGTATGATTTCTGAAGGATCATGTGACACTGTAGACTAGTGTTACCATGCTGACAATTCAGATTTGCATCACAAAAATAAAGTACTTTACAAAATACAAGTTAGAAAAGAGTTATCGTAAATCGTGATCATATTTCACAGTATTATTGTTTTACTATATTTTTGATCAACTAAATGCTGCGTTGGTAAGCATACGATAGCTTTTTCCTTAAAAAAACCCATTAGCAAATCTTACCAGACCTCAAACTTATGATCTCTTTAGTCACACTTTTAATTCACTAGGGGGCACCAATCGCACATTAAATGTTCATTCAGCTGAGCTCTTGACAGAATTGTTCTGTAACATTATGCAAGGTTGTCTACAGGATTTGTGGCCGCCTGATACTTTGACAACATTACATGCTCATTCACCTCTGTTGTTGCCATGGCATTTCTTGATCTTATTTTAATACAGTTGTTTACAGTTGAGCTGCTGTCGTTGCTTCAAGTCTTTGATGCATATTGATTCTGTGTGATTGGTCTTATAATGTATGCTGGCAGATGTCGTTTGATTAAACTGTCTTAAGTTTGTCTCAAGCTCTGGTTTTATGCTTTGTGTTTTGGATTTAGGTTTTCTAATCATGGTTAAAGAGTATCATTTAAAAAGTTATAGCTAATTAAATTCACGACTCAGTTAAGCTAAAGCTGACTAGCCATCTAAACCTTTTATCTTAATCCAACTAATGCTTGTCTTTTTTTCTCTCCCTCTCTTTCATTCCTAACTCCTTTCGTTTAAATTCTTCCCTGTTTCCCTAACTAATTCCATCTCATTCACTATTCACCATCAAAAAATTCCTGTCGCCATAATCCTATAATTCTTATTGAAATGTCCCGTTCCCACCCTCTAAACCTTTCCTCCTGGCATCTTCATTTTCCTAAAGGCTGGTCAAGCTTTTTTCGCGTTCCAGAGGTACAAGTTAGGTGCGAGCTCGTCTCTCTTCTCTCAGGACTACACTGATCCCAGCCAGGATCCCGCAGGAGTGCCTGCTGCAGGCACAGAGTACACTGAATACAACGCTGACATGGAGGCTAATTATGACGGCTCTGGGGGATACCAGAACCAAGACTACTAAGGTCAAGTGTAAGGATCTACACAATAGCCTTAACAAGCTAGGCTGACTTACATGGGGAAAACTAAATATATGGGGTGAAAAGGACAAACAGGAACTTATTTTGGGGTAGAATATGGGGACCAAAGCAGGCTGACAGGAATTCAGGGGTTTGTTTGGTGCTAAAAGAACCCCTTGTTGAATTAACTTTTGGTGACAATACATGATTAATGAGCTTTTTATTATGTCTATAATAAAATGTGATATTTTGTAGTTTAGAGACTGTGGCACAGGATCTCTAGATTTTTTTTTTTTTTTTGGTGCCACCAGGAATTTTTGCCTTTGGTTTTGGGCTTGATCAGATTGATTAGTCTACAGATGTGTGCCCATCCTGGTTTAGTACACTTTATCCAGATTTATGAACGAACATCTAAACTAGATTATTGGAATTTTGTCTCTAAACAGCTTAATATTGGCCATGCATGTGAGAGAACCTGACCAGACTAAATATTTCTAAAGACCAATGTGTCTTTTTGTTGGTCAGTGGAATATATTCACCCTTAAGCTTTAATTAAACAGATACTGCATTGATAGCTCTCAGCTGCCATTTTGTCAATGTCCAAGGATCTTAAAAGACAATTTTAACAATATGTTTGGGATTAAATCAGTCTCCGCATTGTACCAAGAGATAAACTGAGTGGTTTATAACCTATAATGTAATACAGAGAGTGAAAATTTTGGAGGCAAAATTAAGGTAATTTTTTGAGTTTTTTTGTTTGTTTTTAAGTTGTGCTGCTATGATTGCATTATTTAAGATATGTTTCTTTACAGACAGGTGACATTTCATATGCGCAGTGGTCCAAACATTGGAGTAGCCTATTTGGATTCTTAAAAAAAAAACATTTAAAAAGCATATAGGCTGTGTCTGCTATTGCACAAAAAATCAACCAATGACATTTATTTTAAAGAAAGACATCACAATTACTTTGTTCAACATTTCATTATTTTCAAAAAATAATTTCATACAAAGTAATTTGTTGCTTCATAAATTCTAAAATTATAGACCAAAGTTAAGGCGTGGCCAAATTAAATTTGGCTATAGGCTAGTTTAGCAATATACAAAGCACAGCCCACACAGAAACCACTTTAAAATCAATAAGTTTCTTTTAGTGAACAAGCAAATGATGCGAAATCCACAGGAGGAATATTTCGTCGTGACGCCAAACTTAATATCGCGCTACTCGATCTCATGAATACGCGTATAAATAGTACGCCAATTAAAAAAGAAAAGTCGAGGTACAGATAAGGAAAAATGGACGTTGTCGTGTATGTGCGATGGGTAGGATTGGGGTTGTGGCGTGGCGCAAAAACTGCGTATCAGATGCACGCCATTTTTGTCCAAGTCCATTTTTGCGTATCAATACCACGAGTGTTTGTTTTTATTTGACGTATTTCTCGCATTTTCATGAATCGCGTGGATTCCTTTTGAAATGACTGAATTTAGCCCGCCAAAATTCTCCGGTGCGTTAAGAACACACCTTTAATATGACAAACACCGGTGTATTAGTCACCTCGGAGTCAGATCATGCATTTTCAAGCGTGACTAATGAGTAATTCAGCCAAATATAATTTAGGGTTGTTGTGCTTGTCATTTTCATCATGGTAAACGTTTACATTTTTATTTAGACTAGGTATATGGACCTTTGACGTTGTTTTTAATATCTTTTAATCACGAATGTAAACAGAGAGTTGCAACGTTAAAATTCACTAGATTTTGAGAGAGAAAATGGCCTGGCTAGGACTACGTTATGCTCTATTCTAAAATGTGAACAAAAACGAGGCCAAGCCCCTGAGCATGAAATATTAGCACATTGTCTAAATATGACAATTTAGTGCTAATGACAGAAGACAAACCGAGCCAATACCTCAAAATCATGCTAGGAAGAACAGACTAATAGACTTCGTTTCAATGCTAATGTGTCAAATCTTTAGAGCAAATGGTCTGTCACCTGTGGAAATATTATTCATAATTATGTATGCTATTGAGTTCCTTTGTAGCACCCCTAGTATTGTTCTATCTGGCAATCTTGGCAATCTTTTTTATAATTTTGTTTATTTTTGATCATAGTTACTGTAAAATCTCTTGCACTAGAGCAGCAGTGCCGTGCATTACAGATAATTATTTTTATTTTAACTTACGTTTAAAATTAAAATAAATGTTGTACCTAAATATATAAAACCAGCATATTTTTTTTTAATGACAAAGATGTAATATAATCAAGTACACAAAATATCTTTATAAATTTATTACCAAAATAACAGTCAAAAATAATATTAATTGTGTATTTTGCATTTAAAGCTGTGGTAGAATAACATTTATCCTTTCTCTGTTTAGAAAGTCGCATTGTTTTCTGAATCGGGAAACTTTTTTTTATTATTAATTTTATTTCTTGTTAAAACTCCTAAAATAAAGGAAAGCTACAATACAATCAATATATTATATAGGTGATGTATCAGATGTGTTCTTATATAATGTATATGTGCAGTTATGGAGCTGGGATTTAAAAATAAAAATAATAATAACTAAGTAAATTTTTTTGATGTGACTGTCCATTAACTGAATCACTAGGTTAAAATGACTCAGTGTATTTTGTCCTGTCTTGTATGTTGCTTGTCTGGTAAGAAGTCTGATATAGCTGAAAATAAAAGAAATTGACTGATGGCTCTTGGCTCTTGTTTCTGTTCATAACTGGGTATGTAGGTAAAAAAAATTTAAATTTCTTTTTATATATATATATATATATATATATATATATATGTTTATATAAAGGTTTTTGTTTTTTGGTAACACCATAATAAGGTGTCATTTGTTAGCAGTAGTTAATGTATTAGTTAACAAACAACGAACAGTACATTTGTTTCACTCTTTATTAATCTTTGTTCATTTCATAAAAATACAGTTTTTGTTCATGTTAGTTCACAGTGCATTGTTAAGAAACAAAACATGATTTTAATAATGCATTAGTAAATTTAACATTAACTAAAATTAATAAATGAAGTACAGTATTTTTCATACTTAGTTCATGTTAACAAATGTAGTCAACTAATGTAAACTACTGAACCTTAAAGTGTTACCCATTTTTATTATTGATATTATTTATAAACACACAAACTATATGATTTTTGGAATGTTTGTGGAAAGAAACAAATGCAAAGAAAAATACATTTAGAATTGTAAATATACACAAATTATTCCAATTTATTCTTGCAGGGACCCTGTAGGCCTACAGCCTCATAAAAGTGCCTAATTTGTACTGTACACTACTATGTAAAAGTCCTAATTTTGTATTTATTTATTGAACCATACATAACATAAATCTTGCTTCGCTTATTTGTAATGTAATGTATTGGCATTCATTTATATATAGGTGTTGCTTACGTTTTGTGGATAGTGTATGGTCATATGCATGGCAGGAAACAAATTTAGTGTACAGCACATGATCATAATCTACAGAACCAGCTTCATTGCTGGAGTGATGTGACATTTCCTGGTTCTCATGCTTGTGTAACTCTACATGGTGCTACATTTCCATACCGTAGTGTGCTGAGTGGCCACATTGCAGGAGAGGGACAGCACAAGGGTGAGATCAGTTCCTGTAATCGCCCGGTGCGTCACTGAGAGAGCAGTCAATGACAGACAGGGGACAGAATGTATGTGTAACATGAGAATATGACTGTCCACAACCTCTGTCCACACAGCACTATATTCATCTGATGAGTGAATACAGCGCCAGCGCTCACTTGGGCTGTCACCAAACACATGCTATGACCATATGCTTTTCCATATCTATCTTTTAGTGATTGTTTAAGAAGAAAAAAAAGTGTAATGTATTAAAATAGTTTAGGTTATTGATCAGTAACCAGTGGTGCTTTTCTACAGTTTTGCAACCAAATATGTTTAATCTGCACAAATAAATAAATAAAGATAGCAGCATACTAGTCTTTTTTTAGCCTTATTTAAACAATGTGTCAAGGGGTTATATTTATAAAAGATTAATACAGAAGAACAGTTGTTCCCACGTTTATAATCTCCTGTCTGGTTCCAGATCTGAGCACTGTTTACTTTCCATTATAAGCCTTTTGAAGTCTTTTAATAGAGGCCCATGGAGAAACAAATGTCAAGCTGATACAATGTGATCAAGCATTTGAGCATCAGCAACAGAATCCATTCAGATCGTAACTAAAGAAACATTTTATGCGCCATGGAAATGTGAGTTGCTGGGGATTTCTTAGGTCTTATGCGTGTTCCAGGGCTGTGCTATAGTTTGTGTGTGTGTGTGTGAGAATGTTTTGATATGTGGGTGTGTGAGTGTCAGGTGTCACTGTGGACAAAGTACGGAGTGATTCCATCAGACAGAAATAGCCGCAGAGCTGTATAAAAGTCTGAAGCACGCTCCAGACAGACAGATGACCAGACAGATCAGGAGACAGACAAACGAGTCCTCAAGAAAGAACGAAAAAAGTACTGTAAAGCAGTTAAGATCATTAACTGACATTTAAGTTTTTAAACCGCTCACTAACAGAAGCTGAAGATGCAGATGTGCACAGTCCTGGAGAAGAAAGGAGGATGTGTGGTTGGAGCCGAGCTCAGCTGTAATGTAAGAGAAGAAAATCCAACAAAGAGAGAGAGTTACACTGCGAACTGGCGCAGCATCAATATGAAGACTCAACCTGAGGATCGGTGAGTGCATGTAGAGTGAATATCTGCCTTACGTAGTTTAGTTTATTTGGATTTAAGCATCTGTAGATGATTTACTGAAAAAAATAGTTGTCATAATTAATGTTTATTATTGTAATATTATTAAGGTTTTGCAGTGCAGCTTGCATAAAATAAGTTTAAACACACAGTTAAATGTCCAAACTTTCATTCATAATTAATCAATTTTTTCTTTCTCCAGCCAATCAATGCTAATGTCAGACGACTCTCACCGGGAGTCCCTGTCCCGTTACTGGCGGGCACGTCCTCTGAATCAGGCCTGCCCATCAGGTGTTGTCAGAGTGGGCACTGTGGACATAGGTGTAAGGGAGCACCAGCTCTTGCCCTACAGGAACAGTCTGCCCCTGCCCATCTTCAAGCCTGCTGAACTGGGTGTTCGCCTGGGTCGTGGAGCCCCACACACCCTGCAGGATCTGCCTCCCACCAGGGTTGCCGACGGAGCCTGTCCAGACAAGAGAGCAGTGGAACAGATCACCAGAGACCTGCCGCCCGTCAAACCCATGCGAATGGAGTTTGCCAAAGCACCCAGAGCCCTGGGGCGATCCATGTCTCAGGAGGCCCAGAGGGGCTAAAAAGCAGAAAGACAAATATGAGTCAAAGACTGTATGGACTTTATTTAATAATGAGACAAAAGGCAGGATGAAACAGAGGGGGTGAGCAAGTAGAAACAGGTTTCTAGGGATGGACAAACAGCATGTGCAAGTGAGCGATTTTTCAAATGATGAAATTATGTTTATAAAGGAAAACAAGAAACCTGATGGTCTCGATAATGATTTTGACAAAAAGAATAATGCAATGTATAGTGAATTTGAGTTGTACTGTATATAGTATTTGCTTGTTTTGTATTGAATATGGTAAAAACACAGCACTTTTTCTTCAGTTGCCACTAATTGAATGTGCAATTTTTGAGCTCATGTTGATGTTTCTAACATGACTTCAAAGTTGTTTATGCAAAAATGAAATGGAATGTTTAGTAAAAGTAAAACTTTTATTTTTGTTAAATGTAATTATTTAACAAATGAGAATTGCACTATTTATTGACAGTTATGAATGTGTTGTTAGATTCGTTGATAATTGATATTTGCTATTTACCTTAATGACTTCAATAAAGGTTTATTAGTATAAAATCTGTCTTGTTTTTGCTGTTATTACTATTAATGAAAAAGAGAAAGAAAGAAAGAAAGAAAGAAAGACTCTCCGATTTTCCTGAAATAGATGGCATCATTAATCAGAAAAATAGATCATTCCTATCATCAATTTATTAGCATGGCATTACTGGTGCATTATATGGAAACATGAAACTGCATGTTACATGTGCAGATGGTCTGATTATTTTTCACAAAATCCTTCTGATTGCCTAGACATTGATAAAACAAGTAGACTAGCCCCCAGTTTCACAGACAAGGCTTAGTCCCAGACTAAATTGCATATTTGAGCTGTCTCAGATGAAAATATCTTGCTCTAATATATCTTAAAACATGTCAGTGTCATTGTTCTGTGTTAAGATGCTCACCTGTAATATTTTCTTATAAGGCATTTTTGTAAAAGTTGCTTAAATATCTTAATTAAACTAATGCCTAGTCCTGGCTTAAGCTAAGCCCTGTTTGCGAAACCGGGCATATAACCCCTAACCTTAAGTTTAACGTTGGTAACACGTCTTGATGGATACTGTTTGTCACAATCGGATTCATTCATGATATTTTTTTAACCCTAAACTCTACTCATTAAGTCTGAACTTCTCTTGACAAATGACTGCTTGATTAGACCGATGTAATCAGCTACCAGGCAGGGTTTGTGCTTAAACGCACCCTGCTGTTCAGTGAGGATGAATCTGATGGTTTGAGGAACAACCCAAATTCCAGAAATTTTGGGATGTTTTTTTAAGTTTGAATAAAATGAAAATGAATGAATAAAACTATAAGACAATATTTTATTCGCAATAGAACATACCAGCATTTTATCAGCGTTCAGTTTAAAAGCCAACATCTCTGATGGTATAGGGGTGCATAAGTGCATATGGTATGGGCAGCTTGTATGTTTGGGAGGCACTATGAATGCTGAAAGCTATGGTTTTAGAGCAACAGATGCGTCTGTTCCAGGGAAGGCCTTGTGCAGGACAATGCGAAACCATATACTTCAGCTATCACAACAGCATGACTGTAGTAGAAGAGACTGGTGCTGAATTGACCCGCTACAGTCTAGATCTTTCACCTGTGGAGAACATTTGGTGCATCACTAAATGAAAAATATGTCAAAGATGACCACAAACTCTTCAGCAGCTGGAAACCTATAATAGGCAAGAATGGGACCAAATTTCAACACCAAAACTCCAGAAACTCATAACCTAGAGGCCCAGACATCTTCCAACTGATTTGAAAAAAAAGTGAGATGCCACAGCATGGTAAACGTGCCCCCGTCCTTACTATTTTGAGACCTGTAGCAGGCATCAAATATGAAATGAGATCATTTTCTGTATAAATTTGTATAATTTATCAGTTTAAACATTTGTTATGTTATAAGTCGTTCTATAAAATTGTCACGACGGAGATCGAGATGTGCAAACCTCTTTATTTAACACACACAGGGTAGTCACAGGCAGGGTCGATGATCAAAGGCAAAGACAATTGAAAAATCCAATAAACGTAGCGATAGTCAGGCAAACAGCGAACAGTGTCCAGGGGGCGAGGCTAGAGTGAGAGTCAGAGAACAGGCTAGGTCAACAACGGAAATCCAAGAACAAAGGAAACACGGAGGACTTACAAAGGGAAAGGCGCAGGGTACATACAATGAACAGCGAATGTAAATAAACAGACAGGTCCTTTATATACACAACACATAACGAGGTAACGAGGGGGATGAACTAATCTGTAGGCATGACAACACACAAACAGGGTGGAGACATACAGGGTTGACACTTCATAATACATAATACGTCCTTAACACAGAATCAGTGTTGCCAACTTTTTTCAATCGAAAGTAGCTAAATCCAGCTTGAAAAGTTGCTAGATGACAGCATACGTCAATTTGCATATTCATATTCGTCAGTGCGTCATATTATCTTGCTTCTCTGTAGCCACATAATGTATTTTAATGCAGCCAAATTCTCAATATAACTGTTTTCATTGATATATTTAATGGTTTCTATTGTCAGAAAAACATGAAATAGTGACTGAACAGAACAGACGCAGAGAGAGGTGTGCACGCTTGGAAAATAAGTGCTTGTGCTCGTGCTCGCACGGCACTACCAGAGACTCACTGAGGTTTGTCCAAGAAGTCGCTAGATTTGTCGCTAGTTGTTACTTGTCGCTGTTTTTGAAAAAATGTCGCCAATTGGTCTGAAAAGTTGTTAAATACAAAGTCAACATAATATGTTGTGAAATTATTCTGAACTCCTCTGTGTTACGGACACAATGTAAACATGATAGGATGAATGAAATGAAAAAGAATTACCTGCCAAATAAAATCTGATCCTCAAAGTATATAAACCAGGCTTCTAGAAAACTTTTAACTGGACAAACTTTTTCAAGTGTATATTTTTTAATTTAATATAGTAAGTGAAAATACCATGTCAGAACATGTTTTTACAAGACACGAGGACACACATTTAGTAGAAAAAGTGACAAAAGGGATTTTTTTTTCTCACAAAAAAGACCCTAAGGTTAGTCCCTATCCCTAACAGGCAACATGTCCTTTAAATTCCCTGATTGTATTATAATGTTTAGTTTTATATTACAATTATATTATATTTATGTTACATTGTTTTACAAATGATTACAGATTATTAAAGCAGGCATGTGTGTATATGTTCTGTAATATGATTATGAGTTCTCGCAGATGTGGGAAGGGAAATGAAAAGAGGGGAGGAATGGAATGTGAAGAGGCAGTTGGGCAATGGTCAGAACGGACAGTGCTTTGGCATCTGACACGTTCATTAGTTTGTCCTTTATAGCAATGCTTAGAAAACTTCAGCTCAGTTTGTGGAGGTTCCAGCTTTATCAGACTTCTTGTTTTTATTTAGTAGTATGAAAGAAAATTATCTAGTCTGCTTTAATTTTACTATATTTTATTACAACAAATCCTGTTCATTTTTACAATTAAAAGGGATTATTTTATTTTTTGAGAAAGAACAGAAATAACTGAATTCTGTTAATCATAATAATAATAATAATAATAATAATAATAGGAGCTAAGATTTTCTGATGGATGAAAAACAATTTAGGCTAAGTCTATAAGAAGTCCCATCAGAAGCTCTAGTGTGAGTGCTTCAGAAATCAGAAGGGTGAAGCTGGTACATGCTGTCTGCTTCAGTGTTCTGTGACTTTGTGCCAAAAATGTCATCGACAATGTCTCTGTTTCTCTCTCCTTCTCTGCTTCTTCTCGCTTTATTTCTTGACTGTACTGAGATCTTATTTTATTAAAAGATATCCTTTTATTCTAGTCATGATCATGGTCATTTTTTGCTGGTGTCACACTGACGGCTGTTAGATATTTATAAACAAACCCAAAGCCAAAGGACGAGAGAGTAGTGAGACTAGAGGGATGAGAGGTGCTGGTGGTGACGGGGGGCTTCTGCACCCCTCCACTGATCCTTTAATCCTGCATGTTCTCGTTCTTTCTGCTGTTAGTTTTTTCAGCTGCTCTAAATGTCGCCACACTGTTCCCCACATATCAGCTTTGTAAACTAAACTTTGCAGTTTAGACACTTTTTACCTGCATGCCGGAAGGAAAAAAACAGAAGCAGCAGCTAGGACCTCATAGGGCCTCAAATTTTAAACTGTATTACAAGCTAAATTATTACAATTTGTTATAGATTAGCTATTTAAGTTTTCATATTATTGTTCTAGGAGTGCTTGTATCACTGTATTAATCTTATTAAAACACTAGCTTGAAAAGCATGTGTGTCCATGTGCAGTTTTGTCAGCTGATCTTATTTTGACCCCCGTCTGTCTCCTGGAAGCTTATGAAGTATCTTCACCATTATGTGCCAGCATCATTAATGTGCTTGCACTCTCAGATAACCTGCAGAACCGATATGTGTTATGATTCACTGCTTGGCAACACACACAGATACACGTGTATCTAGAGAATGAGTGTTGTTGTGATGTTTTCTGCATAGTACATTTCTGCACGTTTCTCTATTTAAAACCGATATTCATTTCCCTATGCAAGACACTAGAAACAATGTGACTTCTCCTCCTTTAAATAAATGTTCCATGTGCTTATAACTCCAAATGGAAAACTGCACGTGTTTAATTGGTGTGGTGTGGAGAATTATATTGCATAAGAGGGCAGATCTGATACAGAAACATCACTCAACACTGCAACAGGCTTTACAGACACACACAGCCTGTAATCCACACTACTGCTCAGCTCTTCTACATTAAGGGTATGTGTACCCTAACAGAGCACGAGTCTAAGTAATGACACTGTTGCACAGTTTCTACAAGTAAAGGGCAAAGACTACATTGCAGAACACTCAAACACAGTATTCTAACAGACACATAAGACTAATACATGTGACAGTGTTAAAACCTCTGTAGATGAGTGAAGATAGATTTTAGAGAAACACACACACGCCCTCCTGTGGTAAGAGTAGGTATTTCTATACAGCAGTTTTCTATACACACCAAACGTCTAGGTTACCTATTGTAACCCCCGTTCCCTGATGGAGGGAACGGAGACGTATGTCGTGACGACAGACTGGGT